>OX101811.2:35580045-35611336 GCA_944452925.2 Chrysolina oricalcia | reverse complement strand
AAAAATCACAATGTCTGGGTGACTATTCCGAATCATTGTAGAAAGATCTTTCTCCTTCTGCAACACTAACAGGCAACGTGCAGAACAGTCGCCAGTGCAAATGTTTGGAAACAAAGTATCTAGATTTAATTTGCATTATTTTATTTCGCAAATTCAATGGTGTAAGTTTCATATCTTCAATATTTGCAGTATAAATATTTTTAGATGTCTGATTTCATCTATTAAGATAAAATTCGACGGACATACAAGAAACTATATACTTTTTCCAACTATGATAATAATAATTTGAAAACTCCGGGAGGGAGAAGTCGAAAAGTAAATAAATTCCAGTTTTTATGATGTTTTTTCATTTCAAGGAGTAAATCTCGAGAACAAGGAATGGTGCCGACGTAAAATTCTACAGAAATACGGGAAATCATATACTCTTTCCAACTATGATAGAAAAAATTTGAAAAATCCGGGGGAAGTCGAAAAGTAATTGAAATCTAGTTTTTATGCTGTTTTTGTCACTTTCAAGGCGTTTATCTCGAGAACAAGGAAGGGTGCCTCCGTAGAATTCGACAGAGATACGGAAAATTATATATTCTTTCCAACTATGACATTGCAAATTTAAAAAATACAGGAAAGAAGTCGAAAAGTGATTAAAATTAATTTTTTATGCTGTTTTTGTTATTTTCGAAGCGTTTATCTCGAGAACAAGGACTGGTGCCACCGTAGAATTCGACAGAGATACGGAAAATTATATACTCTATCCGACTATGATAAAGAAAATTTGAAAAATCCAGGGGGGAAGTTCAATTCAATGAATATGCTTGACCAATTATTTCTAATGGTAGTGAGATCTTCAATAAATGAATGAAGATTTTTAACTTCTACATCAACAGTAGTACTAATTATTGAAAATTTACGCTTTGGTCATTCAAACATATCAAAATTTTTAACCAAATTCGAAGGACTGATGTCGGAAGTCAGAATATATCCGTTACATCAGGCCTCTTTGTGGCCTGGGCCCCGGGAATTTGTCCCGGCTTCCCCGCCCTCTCGTCATGCCTGCTCATAAAGCGGCTGGTTGGTCAACGATGTACTTGTTTTACCTGTTTTTGTGGATTTGAACGATACTATAAAGTTCTTTTTATAGTGGATTAGTGGGAAAATTATGTTTTTTTAGCCAAGTTAGTCCAATTGCTTGTGGGTAAATGGTCTTGTAATCCAGAATGGTAACTCGAGTTGTCCATAACAATAGTAATAAAATTGCTGCCAAAATGGCATTCGACCAGCTGCGCGTCTGCTGGAAGCATTCTCTCATTATCATCATCTCTAGTAATCCTTAACACAGCCCAAAAAGTTTTGAGCGGTTTTCGTATCTGTCATCTCACTCATGTGACAGTCATAATGGATCTTGACCTCATTCGCGGGTCAAACTTGACAGAAGGTATGTCCTGGACCATATCTACCGAAATATAAAACCAGCAGACGGTTTCCGGATCAGTCACAAACTAACTGGTTTTCAAATGCCCCCCTCCTTGATCTTGACCTGAAGAAATTCGAAAACCACATCCAGACGACTTGGGGTAACACCAAGAATGATATTTCATGCCCAGCAGATGGTTTTTTGCTTGTCAGTAAATCATATAGGCAGCTCTAACTATATGGCTTAGAGATCAAGAAACGCTTTCAGTGTGTCTAAGAAAATTACACAATTTAACCTAACCCAACCTTGTTGAACGTAATCCTATAACACTGACTGATAAAAAAAATTGGCTCGCTTCGCTCGCTATTTTATGGATTAGGGAACACAAATGCACCCAGCGAAGGTTCAATTGCGATTCGTGAAACTGGCAACATTGTAAATACTAGCAATTGTCGAAAGTCTAAATTTGAGACATGGCCAATTTAATTGAATTGAAAATAATGAAAATGAACATAAGAAAAAGTTGGTTACAACGATAATAAGAAGAGTCAATTCTCGCGTTGAAATAATCCATCATTATGAAAATAGCGATAATATTGTTTGAAAATCCACCCTCTTCCGACATTTAAATTGCTGTAACTTGGAAATTTGTTATTTACGCAGAAAAAATTCTATTGATTATTGTTTTTCATGGTGTTCTACAGCATCTGTGAAAATTCGAGAGAAATGGTGATCGTATTCTTTAGTTCTACCAACAAATCGTCCAAGTATTGAATTGAACTATTATAGCCCAGTTCCAAAATTGTAGATAGTGACCCATCGTCAGTTTACGTGCATTCCGCACGCTGAAACCACGTAATTTGACGATTAGTCACCATCTACAATTTGGGAACTGGAGTATAGATACTGTCAGAAATGAAATAGCAAATAACCTCACAAATCTCGAAACAAATAATGCCAATATGATCGTTATATATCAAGCTGAAGAACAGTATAATATTAGAAACGAATTAAGATAAGAGGTGAATATATCCATCTGTCTCGTTATTTATACAGAAAATATATTCTTTGGAATTTCAGATCTTACTCTAAGGGCCAGTTTCACAGGTTCCAGTTAAGCTTTTAGTTAGTTATCTGGAATTTAACTGGAACCGGTGAAACTGGTCTGGTCACTTTTTTAATGGTTAGGATTTGACTATGGGTTAAGTATTAAAAAGTGTTTCACAGTAGTTGGTTAAGAATTTGATCAAAGTTAACCATACGTCAACTTTACTACTACACAATTCGATGGTTAAGAACTGACCAAAAGATAATAACCTCACTTTTGCCTTGTTTTGAAAGTTAGTTTTTGACATACCTACATAATAATCAATAATGATAGTTTTCGCAATATAAGATACTATAAAATTCTGAAATAGATGTACCATATCAACACATTAATTGAAAATGAGGGATGCGTCGGTGCGTCGGCAAAAAATAATTAGGCCGAGGCCGGACTTTCTTGAAGAATATGATGAAAATGGCTTTTTACCATTTTAGGCTGACCCCAAGATCAGTCGAAAAGATATAGAAATTATCAGAAATTCAATTAAACATCCCTCCGAATGGATGTGAAAACAAATTATTTATTTCAAAAACATTTTATACATTATAACAATAACAATTATGCTCAAATTTCTTTTTAGGAATGACTGTGAGTGATCAAGTGCTCTTGATATCAAATTTTTATGTAAATAGACCATTCCTGAGAACAGCTTGCGAATTATCTGGAGTTAGCAAATCTACAGGTTGCAGGGCTGTTTGAAAAGTGAGTGCAGCACTTGCATCCTTAGATCAGATAATAGCCTTGCCAGGAATAATTTTTTGATTTAATTTGTCAATTTATAACTTTCCCGTTATAAAACAATTATATTTATAATGTATTTCGAAGACAAAATAAACAATAAATGAAACAAAATTTTCAATATACAAAATAGGTTATTACTATTAAAAAAATCTACCTACAATATTAACAATTTCCAATGAAATCCAATACTGTTAAGTAACATTATAGCTTTTTATCTGTTACTCCAAAATTATATAATGATAATAGTCAGAGACACAAATATACATTAGTTACTTAGAGCTTCCAGTTCTTCATCAGTGAGTTTAATTTTCCTCTTCAGAAGTTCTGATTTCAGGAAACATTCCTCCAAAGGTATTTCTCTTTGAAGTTTTACAAAAAATAGTTCTTCTTCTATCAGGATATTACTGGAATTCTTTTTTTTTTCGCTACATTGCTTCGCATAATTTTTCTCACATTTGTTTTTGATCTCAACTTCTGAGAAACAGGTTTTTTCAAATCCTTATATATGACGTCCAATCTTGTCCTTTGCAAATATCAGCATCAGAATTGCGACTGGGTTGGCAATTGTCTAATAAGTCAACCCCAATACCGACAAATTAGGATTGCTGTTCCGTTCTTTCATTAGATGTTTCATCAAACTGATCAATCAATAATGTATCACTATTATAATTATTACTTAGCCCTGTCAACAGTGTCAACTGCTCCCCCAAATTATCTTTCACAGCAATACTAACTATTTTTACCTGTTGGTGGTTTGTAAGTACCTCTTCATGCTTTCAAAATTCATTTACATCAGCCCACTTCTGTTTCGTTATTTTTTCAATAATATTATAATTTTCTTCCGTTGCTACAGTTGAATTCCCTTTTTATTATTTTCCATATTTTTCTTTCTCTTTCCAAGAAAAACAATAGCTTTTCTTGCATCCTACAATTTTCTTGTATTTTTCATGACTCATTAAAAGTTGCTCCTCCTCCGGTGTGAAACTGGCAGGTCTGGATTATTTAGTTATTTTTTTTTCAAATACCACAGTTTCCATTTCATTCTGCAAAAATAAATGTTTCTACAATAAAGATCATACCCAATAACTGATATAATATTACTAGTAGCTCGGTCTCTGTCATTTCCATTCGATTGAATTTCATTCAACTGCTCAATAATGACAACCTTTTGACCACGTCAACACGGAATCTCGTTGCCAACATATAGGAAATTAACACTATCTAATGGTTACTTGACTCTTATAACTTTTGTTATTGTGAAACACTTCAAACTTTAACCACTAGTAAACCAAATAGACTTTGGTTAATTGACTAATAAGTTCTCCTTATATCGTGAAACTGGGTGTAAGGGCCAGCTTTTCAGTTCCAGTTAAACTCCAGATTGATTAACTAATGGTTAGAATGTGATCCTTCAAAAGTCATTTAAAGAATGACACCATCTAAACTATTGGTTAGTTATCTGGAGTTTAACTGGAACTGAAAAGACTTGCCCTAACAGTAATACGATGAAAACCAAAGTAGTTGGCCCAATATGTAAAGATGATTGAAATGAAAAATGCCCAGAACACATGCATACACAATCCAAGGGTATCAATTACAATAAACAGAAAGAGATTCAGTGGTTAAATTCATACCATACTATAAGACGAATGTTCATTATACCAGAATGTAGAATTGTTAGCAAGGTTTTAGGATTTCACACAATATAAGGTAAAAGAATAGTTTGATCTGCAAACACATTTTATTTTGAACCTTAAAAATATAAAATACGAAATATTCGTATTTTCTCCGTTGGCTTCATTTTGAACTGAAAATATTAACACTTGTTTTTGGAAAATGAAATAATAAGGGCATCTCGAAATATTTGAATAACAACTTCCTGCTTGGTTTACTTTTGGCAATAAATAGAATTATGATAATCCTTCATCGCGTTTGCATACGAGAAATTTACGTGCATCGGATTTGTTGAGGCGTGAATTTCGACTTTCAAGTGCTTTCCGAAAATAAAGCAAATTCCTGCTTCACCTGTCGCCATATCTTTACCTAGACACGCTTAATTACTATGAATTTCAAATTATATTCTCTTATCCACCCACTGATGTCGTAAATTTTAGCTCTCATGTCAAGTATTACCTCATAGTCCGTGGACAACGGTCATGCGTTACTTGATTCAAAATATGAGTAGAAAATTTAATATTTCTCTTTTCTTTTCTATTCCTATTGTCTCTCTTCTATTTCCTATTAACTCTCTCTTCTCTCTCATGCCTGTCTTTTATGTCTCTCATCTTTCACTCTATGCTTGCCCTCACTTCTCCCCCTTGACCGCTATCTTTTTTCTCCCACTCGTTTTATTTCCTCTGTCGCTTCTTTCCTCTCTTTTTTCTCCCTTCTCTTGCTCTTTATATTTCCTCTCTGAAAGCATATATTGGATAGGAATTAGTGATGGTATCAATGGTATAATCCGATTATTGCGTTTAAGTATTCGAATGAAAAATAATCGGATTGTAGGGTAGTCTGGTAGAATATGGCACCAGGCTACCCTATAATCCTCATCATTAGAAATATTAGTTAATTATATTTATCCGGATTAAGCACTCTCGGAATGGCTCGACTATATTGCTGGGCTCCCAGTCTTTTTTCCTTTTTACTACCATTTTTCGTTGTTCACAATTGATAAAGTTTATTCGTAATTCAATGCTACAAGTATAAAATAATTGTGTACTTATTTCTTAATTAATATTGTTATCAAAAGGTACAATTATAAAGTTAAGAAACGAAATATTTATTTGATTGCTATGATTTCTATGATGAAATACCATGAGCAGTCAAACAGTATCAAACTTGTATGAGAATAATCATGAACCTTTTTGTATTCACATATTTCTTCAAATTAAACTTTTACATTTACAAAGAAACACAAACATCCAAACATCAACAACAAAGAAAGAAATCCATTTAGTTTCTTTTTCTTTTTTGGAGAAAATATAATTTTTTATTTTGATTTCAAATTCAGTGATATTTCTACAATTATTTTTTATGAGTAAATCTTTTCTGGCCAAATATAGAGTTATTGAATTTAATGAAGAAAAGTTGTATTTTGTGCAGAAATTTATTTATAAAATCATAGCAAAGCGCTTTCGACTATAAAGTCATCATCAGTGCGTACCTGTAAGTAAGTGACATTGAATTGAATTTAAGAAATTTTGATAATGAGAATTTTGAAAATTGAAAAGTTACTTACTCGTCAGGTGTACACGAGCCAGACCATGAAAATATCATGTGTCCAGAGGAGCATGTAAAATTTGAAAACGTGACATCATATGAATAACATTTTAAAAAAGTCCTTATTCTAGGATTCACGTAGATAAAAGTTTCAACAGGCAGAGTAACACATGTCTCTTGGAGCTTAGTCTACTGTTAAACTGAATGAACGAAATTTACATTGTGTCAAAAGTTGACAATGACAATGACGTTTGGCTTAGAACATTAACTTCTAGAAACCCTGATCTGTGTTTTGAAAATTGATTAATGACCAAATAGTCAAATTGATCTGTAAATCTATTTATAGTTCTGCTAATCTAAACCTAAGGAATTGTGACAAACCGGGAGAAAAGTCTAATGAGAACCTCAACCCGATCTGCACAGAACCAGGTTCAAGAAACAGTCTCTTGGGAATTTGTGAAACCAATTCTTAGCTCAGGATCATGGGACAGGTGAAGGTTCTCATTAGACCTGTCCCATGATCCTGAGCTAAGAATTGGTTTGACAAATTCCCAAGAGACTGTTTCTTGAACCTGGTTCTGTGCACATCGGGTTGAGGTTCTCATTAGACTTTTCTCCCGGTTCGTCACAATTCTTTAGGTTTAGATTAGCAGAACTATAAAATAGATTTACAGATCAATTTGACTATTTGGTCATTAATCAATTTTCAAAACACAGATCAGGGTTTCTAGAAGTTAATGTTCTAAGCCAAACGTCATTGTCATTGTCAACTTTTGACACAATGTAAATTTCATTCATTCAGTTTAACAGTAGACTAAGCTCCAACAGACATGTGTTACTCTGCCTGTTGAAACTTTTATCCACGTGAATCCTAGAATAAGGACTTTTTTAAAATGTTATTCATATGATGTCCCGTTTTTAAATTTTACATGCTCCTCTGGACACATGATATTTTTATGGTCTGGCTCTTGTACACCTGACGAGTAAGTAACTTTTCAATTTTCAAAATTCTCATTATCAAAATTTCTTAAATTCAATTCAATGTCACTTACTTACAGGTACGCACTGATGATGACTTTATAGTCGAAAGCGCTTTGCTATGATTTTATAAATAAATTTCTGCACGAAATACAACTTTTCTTCATTCAATTATATTGGAACGTGCACACAGCTGGACAAATTTCACTCAAATATAGAGTTTTCGTAATCTAGATGGAAGTTATGTTGTCGTATATTGCAAATTCCTGTATGGCTGAAAAATCCATTTTATTAATAATAAGGTAAGAGATACTTTAATTGCATAATGCTCCTCCAAAGAAAATGTGTTCGGCTCTGAATAAAGTTCAATTGTTGGCTTGTCAAATGGTAGATGGAACAGTACTTTCAACGCTTTTTTGTATATTAATTGAATATTTGATTCTACTATTTTGGAATTCAATTTGGGACATATTCTAAGGACTCCAATAATGGAATATATTTTTTCTATTAGATCAATGTTTATCCCTCCTTAACTTATCATCAGTCTAAATGTCCAGATACTTACTTCATCAGAGAAGTTTGTTTCAATTGTTCATTTTTTATTTTTATATTTAATTGAATATTTTATTTATATGCTTGCTGAAAAATCATATAATCAATTTTTCTAGAATTAACAGGGCGAAAATTGGAAAAATGCCATTTTTTTAATTTCTGTAATTCCTCGTTTCATCTAGAATGAAAGGGTTTTCATTTTCATACAAAAGCACTGTATCGTCCGCGTATATGGTGCAATGGCATGATAAGTTGATTTGGGATCAATTTTGGGTATAAAAAAAGAATAAAATGGGACCTTAAACGGACCCTTGGGGAAAGCTTTTGTTAATATCCAATCTGTCAGTGTAGGTTCTAATAGTTTTTACATCGAACTCAATACTACTCGTAGTACAAGTAGTTTACAGTTCACTGAGGTTTTATTTCGTGAAGCATTTAAAAGATCATTTACAATGCCTCGGGTACCAATCGACTCTGACTTCTTTAGAAGTATTGTGTATGGTCAACTGTACCAAAGGCTTTTTTAAGGTCCATGCAAACAGATACCTCATAATTACCTACTTTCATCACGTTTTTCTTGAGTTAAATCAAGAACTTATCAAACAGCTGCTTGCGATCCACTTTTTTTTGACAAGCAAATTGATTCTAATCAGATTGATATGTTTATTGATGAAATCAACAATTCTATTTTTCTATAATTTTTTTCGAAAGTGTTTGAGAAAATACTCAATACGGCTATTGGTCTGTAATTTTCAGGTTCACTTTTATATATAGGTCTAACTGATGCATGTTTCAGTTCGTCTGGAAAAAGTACCTTTATGAAATAATTATTAATTAATTTAGTCAAAGGTCCTACCAAAATGTCTTTCAATTCCAAAAGTATCTCTATTAATAACATTATCAGGATGATGTCTTTTGAGAGTTCTTATTTCTGATATTCCAGTTTCGGCGGTGGAAATGAAAGCATAGAGGAATTGCTATGAAGTAGAAAAATATTTTCAGTAGGCATGTTGTTACAGAACATTATTAGGGTATTTGGAACGCTAGAGCAGTTTTCTTACAAATGCAATGGAAATTTGGTATATTTCTCGATAGTGGTTAAATCAGCTGAATTTTTTTGAGAATTTTCGTCAATTCAGAATCGGAGATAATTGTACTCAGAGTTGCTCCCCAATTAACTTTTAAATCATAACACCATAGGCCAAATGCAATCGTTGTTTCAAATAACACGCTGTTCAGAAGAAAAGCGTCTTACAAATTTGATGACTAATACATGTTAATAAATTCGATAACAATGATAATAACCAAATCTGGAAAAGTTCGTCCATCTAATTATCGAAATACAAGCTCCCGAAGTCGGCAAAGTTTTGATCGATGAGATTATAAAAATGACCACGTTAAGAGCAATGGCAACAACGCGCTGCAGCTCGTAAGAAACACGAGAAATATATACCGAAATAAATAGACCTGGAAATATATAAACTCTAGAATTGGAGAATTGGAAAGCCTCATCGCTGTCCATATTGTCGTCATACTTTAATTATTTCAGAATTTTGGAAAAGATTAGAAGTGGAATTGAAATAATTTCTTGAACAAAATGGTGAAAAAAAATTTGTGATTACTTTTTTGGTTTTCGTAGTATATTTCACCTCTCTTTCTAATTTGGCCCGATTCCGTCGGAATTCATGCATGATTTTTATTCCTGTTTCCTGTTTCCATTTGCATAAATCAAGAACGACCATCATATAACATTCCATTTTTAACTTTTTTTGCAGCCAACATCGCTGCAACCGCATTGCGTAATTTTTCCAAATGGCTTTCTTAAATGAACCGTCCCGTGAACTAAATTGATTCGAACCATTGCGTTAACAATTTATCAGTTTTCGATAACTTTCAAGCATTCTGATCGCCGGAACTATGAAAGTTACTGACACTGACACTAGCGATAAAGCAGTGTTGCCTAGCCCCTCCGACACAAGATTGGATGGTTGAAATAGTGGGAAAATCGCACAGTCGGAACACCAAATTTACTTTCATAATCGACCTATGTCCAATGGGACACAAATAGAAAACTTTTGGCGCATACCGTACCGTTCCAAATACCTTAAGTCATTTAGTATGTTTTCACCAATGCAAGAAAAGTGTATATTCATTGAATCTCCTATTTCCTGGTTATTGGTGATGATTTTGCCATTTAACTATAACGATTCAATATCCCTTTTTGGTAAAATCTTGATTTTTTTTATTATACATTAATTCAATACATTCCACATTTTCTTTGGATTGCCTTGTGATTCTTCAAATTGTTTATTGGCATTTTGAGATTTTGTTCTCCTAATCATTGCATTTACCTTATTTCTTTGAATTTTGGATTGTAAGAAACGTTCTTTATCATTAATATTTTTTTTTCATAATTCCCTGATTTCAATTTCATGAATAATAGAGCTGGTGAACTAATCATTACTTTCACGAGTACTATAATATGTTTCAACAAAAGATTGAACTTTAGCTTCTGAAAGTAATTATAATGAATCTTCAAATTTTTCACATTGATATTTCTTAAATCATCAGTAATAAGTGTCCTGAATTTAGTGAAATCAAGTTTGATAATTTCACGTTTTTTTTTCCAATTTTTCGGCACAACATTGGCATTTAAAATTGGGGTATAAAATATAATGCAATGATTCGTTTTTGAAGTGTCTTCTAATTTCATTCTTAAACCCAACTGGTGGCAGTTAGTTAGGATATGATCAAGAATGCTTGATGAATTTTTTTGATTTCTGGTAAAACAGTTTGGATTCATTTCGTTTAAAAACCAATATTTTCTATTACATATTTTTTCAATTGGGCACAAGATTGGTATTTGTAAATAAATCTATATTAATGTGAGTTTGTTAAGTATGATTTCTAATTCATTGATTTTATTTAGCAAATTTCGTATATTTAATTACAGTGTATTGTGATTATCGAGTTTCGTAATTTTTCTTTGTAAAATTGGACAATTATTATCATGAGAACTTTCCACTAGCTACTTTACAATTCATTCATCAAAAAATTATTTGTTTACTACATTGATTGATATTGTGATTTCCTGTACAGAATGAGCACGAGGTGAAATTTCTGCAGTCTCTGGAAAAATTACCATACCCATTACAATTCGAACAAGATAATGATATTGAAATCTTCTCTAGTTTTGAAGTTATGCCATCCAAGGATTATTACTTTGTTCACCAATTTGTGATATGTTTTACCGCACTGTTTCATCATACATTTTTTTAGAATATTTTGACTTTCTGGAATATTTTATCTGAAGTATATAATCATCGTCTATGTATTTGAAAATGTTAAGCTCTTCTTTGTATTCATTTGTAATTCTGAAGTTTTTTGATCCTATAAACACCAGCATTGGAAGTCTGAGTTCTGATATGTACCTCCGAGCAATAAAAGATATAAAGAGGGCTTTTCTATATCTTTCTTGAAAGAAACATACCCGACGTTGTTTACAAATATCAATGCCCGAGTCGCGTTAAAAAAGGGCATTGTCGGATATTTCCGTTTGTACTGGTTGATCAGGTTGGAATTCCGTATTATATTCACTCTTAACTTGGCGATCATGTTTGTTTACGTCCGTTTACGGCTTATTTATCGCCTTGTCAAATCAAACCATGGGCGTCGCAGCAAGGTAATCATGGCATAAACCATATTTAATTGGCATTCCGTGTCGACCTTTTCAGTTGTATTAAATGAGTTGCTTGGCATCACACGTTAAAAGGTAAGGGCTGCGTCTTCCCTAGCTCACACAAGTCTCTCGAAGACTTCCGAGGGTTGCGCGTAGGGGTGCAATCGGTTGACGGAAATAACAATAACAACAGTTGGCTTTTAATGAATCTGCTAACTTTTATCCCGATTTTGAGGCAAAAATACACTATTTATTGAAATAGCTGTAAAAAAACTTTGTTACTATGTAAGTCAACTTTAAAAACGATTACATATCAATAATTAAGAAAGACTTGTTGAAGTGTAGGCACACTAAAAAGTTTGTAAGTAAGTAAGCTATTCATAACCAAATTCAAATCATAAGCCACTAGCTATTATAGACTCAATCTGATGGTACTGGATTTTCACAGGGATTATCACGTAAATAATTGGTTCATCAGAAGTTTTCGATGATCCCAATTGAATAAAATTTTGGAAACATGGAATATCACATATATCAACATGAATAGTAATCGATCTGGAATGTTTTCAGTGGCGTAGCGCTTCCGGTTAAACCGGACGTAGACACAAACTTCTATTTTGTAAATGGAAAACTGTAAATCATCGCAATTTTAAATTCTTATCAATGGGTTGAGTATTATTTTTAATCTTTTGAGAAAGCTCATACTCTCAATTCCAGGAGATTCCTCATTGAATGCCTTTAATAGGTAAATGAAAAGTGATGGACTCCAAAATTGTAACTTACTTTATCATAGAAGGCTATGATTCCCTGTATAAAACTTTCTCTCACATACATATATAAATCACTTCTTCAAAGACTTTTTTGTGTATTGTACTTCTAATTTTTCATGTCCCTCTTGGACAAATGGAAATAAGCGCAGTTTGGATAGTGAATTTCGAGTTTGAGAAGATGCAGGAATTTTTTTGAAGAATACCATTTTCTGAGGAATTCCAAATAGGTATAGGCTCTCCTATCTGGAAAAAAAAATTGCTGGTTACTGTATAGGATTTATATAGCCTCAGAGAGAAGTGCAAGCCATAGGTATGTTTTCCGAGCTATTCTATTGATAACATTGTGCCTAGTTATTCATAAAGATTGTGAAGTCTTGTTGGAATGTGTTTCGAGTACTTAATACATAGTTCAGTGATATTTTCTTAGTTTGAATTTGTTAGTCATGAAATTTACTTCACTGTTCTGTAACTATACTTGGCAGTAATGTGTGTGTGTGTTTGAAATGTATGCTATTTTAAAGGAATTCGTGATTGTGAAACTGATGATATGAACACAGATGATACCAGAAGAAAGTGTTTAAAAATTAGACTACTTCAGCAAAGGATTAGAAGAATGCAATCCAAAATTTTAGTTTGTTTCAAGCTGGACAGACGATTTACAATAAGCAAGTTACCGCTCCACCCTGTGAGCAAATCAAGACTACAAATAGAGCTGTTGTTTACTTCAGCACTTTCATTTATTTTTTCAGTATTTATGACCTTAATCTATGCCTTGTCAGCAAGAATCTAATTCTCCGCACAATAAAGTATTTTTGATTGACAACTTGACAACACTCGTGCTTTCCAACCAGGCATGTGGTCGTCTAAGATATAACATGAAACAAATTTATCAGCACGCCGCCACTGGTTCTAAGCTTATATCCGAATATCATAACAATAACAAATCTCCCCCTCCGAACTCGGAGGTTACCCCTCACCCATAAACTATCGATAAGGATAGTGATATGCAGCTTTCATAATAACGTATGTGTTATACATATAAAAATGGTACCTCTATATATTTTATTGCTCGGAGATATGTACTGGTATATAAGCACGGGTGTGTACTTGTTCAGAATTTCAAATAATTCAAAAAAGTGATGAAATAATTATGAAACGTTTTTTCATCTGTTTTAATACGAAAGCAAATGAATAGTGGTACGACTGGCACGATGGCCAACTGTCAACTTTGAAATAATGAATTTGGCTCTCTTCGAGTGGAGCCGAAATTTGTAGGTTGGAGAAGACGAGTATATTCAATTCGAATGATCATCCTATTATTGAAATCACTCGAACGCCCATAATCCGATTATTGAAATAATCCGATTATGAACAACACTGATAGGAATATTTAAAAAACAGTGAAAACAATAATGTTAATGCATTCTAGGTGGGTATTATCCATACGTGTCTTACAACTCTCATTAACCTGTACGAGTTCTTCTCTCTCTCTTCTGGTTCTCTTCTCTCCTCTGTCTCTCTTTCACTCTATGAATTCAGCATAATTTATGTTTCGTGGAGAATAGGAACTTGAATATTCTAATTTTAAATTTTTTATGCCAATCACACTACCATCTTGCATAGAATCAGTCCAAAATAATGAAGTAAATCCTGAAAGACGGACAAAAACAATGGCTCTCTTCAAAATATCAGGAAAATCGCTACTTGAAAATGGATAGGAATAGATAAATGGCTGTCTTCAAAATATCAGGAAAATCGCTGCTTGAAAATGGATAGGAATAGATAGAATAGATAAAAAGGACATGGATTTCGTTTGTGAAAAAAAATTTTTTTTTGAAAAGTCATCAAGAATAAAGTACCTCTATTTTTCAAAATACAGATAAAAGTTATTGTGAATATTTCATTGCCATCTCATGATTCAGATTTTCAGAAATACGATACAGTATTTATATCGTGCAACTGATTAAACTATCAAAATATTTTTCGCATGATTGTGCTTTTTGATAAATAATTTCATGCACAATAATTTAAAAATAAGACCCCTCAACCGCTTCGCGGTCACGGGATTTTATTAAATTATTGTGCATTCAACTATTTTCCAAGCAAATTCATGCTCAAAATATTCTGATCGTTTAATCGAATAAATGTATAGGTCTTGTGATATAACATACGAATAAATTTATGTTATTTTTACTGTGAAAAAAGAATGTACTCCAAGCTTTCAAAAATCTGCCTACCATCCGAGAGTTTAAAGCTTTGAATGTTCATAAAATATTTTTTTTCCTGAAAAACTACTCATAAAACGATTATACTTCTAGGTTTCATTTCGTGGGAGTGGTCGAAATTTCATCAGGCTGTTATATTTCATCTTTATAACTGCAGTTTTGCCAAGTAAGCTGACTGGTGCCAAAACGAATTTTTAACGCTTAAAATCAGAAATAAATTACCAGGCAAGGACCAGGTGGAAACTGTTGTTGAGGTTCTACCTCCAAGGAAAAAAATATTTAACACGAATACACTCAAAATGGTGAAATGGGGATGTAGTATAGGGGTTGAAAACGTTTTTTTGCGATTTGCGGCGAAACGTGACCTCTAAAGCGGAAAATGTTCAATGGCAGATAATAAAATAATAGAAAACTTTTGTATTCAACACTTTTTAACATAACCTCAAATTAACAATCAAAATAGCAAAAAACCGATTTTTCAGTAGGTATTTAATTTTTTTCTTGTGTATAAATTATTTGATTAACATGAAAATTTGTAAGCATATGTCTTTTTTTGGTGTCGAATGACCATGCTTTTTTCGCAATTCATAAGACCAGTAGTTTTCGAGTTATGTACATTTTTCGAAAAAAATATCCTTATATTCCACTAACAATTGTTCTGGTGTTTTTTGTATTTCGACGGTATATAAATGATTATATATTATATTATTATATATTAACAAGTCTCTCTGAATCATCATTTTCTCAATTTTTTTCAATAGTTGTAAAAATGAATAAAAATTATATTAATAAATTACATTTGTATTGTAATTATGTATTCAAATATTTAATTATAAATAATTTGATATAAACTACTTGTTGTTATAAAAATACCGAAGAAAGTCGAAAATCATTGAAAATATTGAGAAAATCATGATTCAGAGAGACTTTTTCTCAATTTTATTCGATTTAACGATCTATAAACAACCAAGTCACATAGGCCATTTCAAAGTAGAGATTTCAACAATCAAAATGATTACTTATAGACCTTCGAAATACAAAAAAATACCAGAACAATTGTTCGCGGAAGATGAGGGTATTTTTTTCGAAAAATGTATATAACTCGAAAACTAGTCTTGTGAATTTCGAAAAAATCAAGCTCATTCGACAGCAAAAAAGACATATGCTTACAAATTTTCATATAAATTAAATCATTTATACGCGAGAAAAAAATTAAATACTGAAAAATCGGTTTTTCGACATTTTGACAGTAAACTTGAGGTTATGCCGAAAAGTTTTGGCTACAAAGTTTTCCAGTTTTTTATTATCTACAACTTTTCATTTTTTTTCATAAAAATTATAGGCAACAGTCTAAAAATGCCGAATAAACTTTAAATTTATCAGTTAAAGCAATTTTTTCTTCTATCTAATTCACGGAACTCGAAAAAAAGTTTCTATGATTGCTAGTGGTACACTTGACACCTATTACGGAAACACCTACCTTTTGTTATGTTTGTTTACTGGTGTTAGAGGCATATGAGGAGGATTTCAAACAACAGGCCATTTTGAATAATATTCAGGGTTGCTAATAAGTATGGAAATGGTCGATTATCTCCTAAATTAAGATAGCCAGCGATAGATGTGAGGATCCAAAAGTTTTAGGTTTTTTTTTTCAAATCCATTTTAATAAGACAGAAGAGGTCTGAATTACTTGTAGCCTCTTAGAATCTTTAGCGTCAATACAGGGGACAAAAACTGCTTCTCCATAGATGAGTTTAGATGGTACTGGAGCCTAGCATAATATTTTTTACGCCAAATAAGAGATAATGGCAATTGTGAAAAATTTATTTTATGTTAAAATGAGCGTTCCTGGTGCAAAAAATAACATGATGTTTTATCGCAGTTCATCATCAAAAGCCAAGATTTTACGCCTTGTTCACTGGTGCAATTTGCTCTTCATCAACATTTATTGGGATTTCTTAGATGATTTGCAAACGAACTTTATTTGTGCCAAATACTAGAAAAAAGGTATTTTTACTATTTAAACTTAGGGCGTGTTCACAATTAATTTTGTGTACTGCGTCCTGATAATTTTCAGGTATGAAAGAATAGGACAGGTGGATGTTATAGTCGTAATACCATTCCACCATCGTTCCTCCACACTAGCAAGTAAAATGTATTGGACCCAATATAGATCCCTGAGGTACACCCGAGGACATTCTGATAGAAGGTGATACATCGTTATTTACTTCAACTCTTTTGGTTCTATTAAGAGATTCTTCAGAGATTCCAATTGATTTTAAGATAGATATGACTAGTTAATCGTAACAAATGCTTTTGAGAAGTCTATCAGTACCAAAACTGTAGTTTTACCACAATAAGTTTCCCTCACAACTTGCACTGATGGTAGGTACTTTTGACATAATTACTCTGAAAATGTTATTTGTGTTGAATTCCCCGATGTTATTGGATTCCTACTCCAGAATCTTGGTCAGGACAATATTTATTTTGTTCACATTCCTCCCTCTTTCATTTCTGGTTTCGAATACTGGTATTGGAAATAGAGGGTGTGAAGGGTACTGTCATCCGTACTGGAGATGAAGTTTGGCAAGGAGTTCCTGATACCAAACGCGATAAAAAGATGTTTCCAAAGAGACTGCTGTTACCATATAGATACCACAATTTTCCGTAGATGGCAGAAATTGAAGTACACAAGATCACCAGTTGATTTCACATAATTTTATTGACGATAGTACATTAGGGTGTATGTATACAGGGGATAGTTAAAAAAATAATTTTTTGTTTTTTTTTCTAGCAATTTTCCAGAACCAACCAGTTATATTTTGGTAAGACATCATAGTTTCAGTCTATTCCTAACTATTACAATATGTTTTGTTTCTTGATGACTATCTCTGTTTATGAATTTTTAACAAATGTCTATTATACCTCTACCCTGAAAACAATTTACTGGTCGATTTATAAAACAAAAACATTAATTTATTGCTACTGTTCATTGAACAAAAAATAAGGTAGATTCTTAATGAATTCAATTGTTCAATGTTTTCTTTCATTTGGATGCAGGGTGCGTTATATTTTTTCAAACAGAGAGAGTCATCAAGAAACAAAACACGTTTTTATTGCTTAGAACAGACTGAAACTATAATGTCTTACCAAAATCTAACTTCTTGGCTCTGGGATAGTGCAAAAAAAATTCCGCATAATGGGGTTTTTGAGTATACAAAATCAATTAAACTCACACATTTTTCTAACGACTCACTATAACATAATCAAATTATAACCGATATGAC
The DNA here is from genome assembly GCA_944452925.2 of Chrysolina oricalcia. NCBI lineage: Eukaryota > Metazoa > Arthropoda > Insecta > Coleoptera > Chrysomelidae > Chrysolina > Chrysolina oricalcia. The sequence goes on along the minus strand of OX101811.2, from coordinate 35,593,366 downwards.
CGCCCAAGTAACATTAACGCTCCCATTCCGATCTTCAAGATCGCTTTAAAACTACACAATAAAATTTCAAATAAAATCAAGTGATCTTGAAGACAGCCCTGAGACCATCATAAAGCAGCTTCTAGTCAAAAAGGGCCCATCCTAAAAAGGCCCTCAAGACTAAAATTTAAAACTATATTCTCAGAGAGTTCTTCAAGGCAACTTTAAATACATAAATTAAAACTTATTATCTGCTCTGCTTATTATTTTGCTCTTAAAATTTATTTATAGCGGACCAAATTGACTTAAAAATAAATAATTATTCCTAAAAGAGTTTTATTTTGTTTACTTACACTCGACAACTTTTAAGTCTGTATAATGGCCGGCAGAGTGGTAATATTTCAAACCGCATACGAATACTAAGCATATCATAAAATAATATTCGAAAGCAAACTATTCTGGTGAAAATTTCACCAACGAATGGCACTTTTCTGTTAAAATGTAATAAAATACTCCAACATAACTCGAGCGCCACTAATTAATGTACCTCTTATTTAAAAAATATTTCAAAAATATCATAAAATTTTACTTTGCCTAAGCATCTAAATGCATTTTTTTTAATGGCATATTTCAAAACACCGTTCTTTACTTTTTTAAAAAGGTCCAAGACGCAATTATTTGAATAATAATATTCTTTTCGTTTACTATTGAAAATGTCCAAAATGGCGGAGTCTTTATTGCAGTAAAACATGGCGTGATCTGTATTAAAAATAATTTTTCATTTATTGAATGTTTTGAATCTAACAAGATTTAAAACAGCGTTTAATTTACCACTTTAAATCCAATGACTCTCGCAGAAGTCTGTTTACGTTTCCTTTCAAAACAAATATGATTTAATAATTTCAAACTTGTGACCTTATTGATTTAAAGTGGTCTTGAGCTCGAATGGAATCCTAACCTCACAAATTTTGCCGTTTTTGTGACTGAAGCGTGTAGTGCATTACTTGTCGCCAATACTTTCCATTTCACCTGTTGATTCAAAATTTTATTTCACATGTAAACATGCGGACTGCACTGGTTTACTAAAATAGTTTCTTGACAATATGACGTTTAATCTGCATGTGGAGGGGATATAATTAGTTTTAATGAAGTCGTCCAAAGACCAAAAGGTATTTCTTTGAACCAAATTGACTAAATTAAAACCTTTAAACCTTATGATACTCAACAGCTATTTGCACCGGTTCAACTTAAGGTTACCTTACGACTTAAGTGGACCTTACATTACGATTTTGGTTTGCACCGCTATTTGGGGACAACATAAGCCTCAGTCAAGATAAGCCTCAGATTCTCCAGGCTTGGGTTCCACTTAACTACTTAACCTCACTTTTCCTAAACGAAATATTTTCCTATTTTATGGATGTTCAAAGTATTTTGTGAACTTATTCTGGAGTTTGCTGAAGTGATTGTATTTTTCCATCACAGCTCTCTATATACTAAACCTGTACAACACTGTACCTATTTCTTAATATAAAATGTCCATTGATACGTTGTTAATTTATATTACACGAACTTAAAAATATTCTGTTGCTTTTTACTGGAGTCTTTCAAATTTTCCTTATTCATCCAAAATTGTTAACCACATCTTTATGTCGATGTCGTAAACATTTTGGATGGTTTCTTTTCTGTTAACCTAGTCAGGTAAGGTTAGGGTGGCTCATAAACTACGCATTTTAACTAATGTGCACGCAGCTCTCTTGGCGATTTTGTGGCTAGTTTTCCCGGTAGAGACAAATTTTCCAAATTTAATGCCATACTTCCGCTAGCCTTTCAAATTAGACAGAATTGACAGCGCTTGCGCAATGTGCATATTTTTTAAAACTTTGCGTTGTTTAATGTCTCGTCGTTGGTTACGTGATCATTTTTGCGCTGTTGCCAAACATTTCCAATACTCAGGTAAGGTTCAGGCCAGGAGTCAACGGTGCAAACCATCTTTACCTTAAGGTGTACCTTAAGCCGATCCTCCACCTAACTGAGTTTGTTAAGGAGAACCGGTGCAAATAGCTGTAACTAATGTGCACGCAGCTCTCTTGGCGATATTTTCCAAATTACATGCCATACTCCCGCCAGCCTTTCAAATAAGACAGAACTGACAGCGCTTGCGCTATGTACATATTTTTTAAAACTTTGCGTTGTTTAACGTCTCGTCCTTGGTTACGTGATCATTTTTGCGCTGTTGTCAAACATTTCCAATACTCAGGTAAGGTTCAGGCTAGGAGTCAACAATGCAAACCATCTTTACCTTAAGGTGTACCTTAATCTCATCCTCCACTTAGCTGAGATTGTTATTAAGGAGAACCGGTGCAAATAGCTGTTACAGTTATTTGCACCGGTTCAACTTAAGGTTACCTTACGACTTAAGTGGACCTTACATTACGATTTTGGTTTGCACCGCTATTTGCAGACAACATAAGCCTTAGTCAAGATAAGCCTCAGATTTTCCAGGCTTAGGTTCCACTTAACGACTTAATCTCACTTTTCCTATACGAATTATTTTCCCAATTTCTTGATGTTCAAAGTATTTCGAAAACTTTTACTGCATTTTGCTGATGTGATTGGATTTTTGTGGGCATCTGATTGTATCAGGTTTGAAACAAAATGTCACGTACAATATTATATGACGATGACCTACAATTTGATTCAAATTTTTTATGATGTGCCTAGACAAGTGTACGAGAGAGAAACATCATTTGCATGTTTGACGAACTTACATTTTTCCCTCGATTTAGGGTGATCAAACCTACAGCTATCAATATACTAAACCTGAAGGGTGAGATTGAATATCCCTATGATGTGAAAGTATGAAAATAATTTTCAGATTCAACACTATACCTATATATCAATACAAAATGTCTATTGATATATTGTCAATTTATATTACTTACGAACTTAAAAATATGCTGTTGCTTTGTACTGTAGAATTGGAATGGCGAGTATTTTCAATTTTTATTCATTCAAAATTGTTAACATCTTCATGTCGTAAACATTTTGGATGGATACTATTCTGTTTACCTAAGGTAAGTCAGGTCAGGTGAGATGGCTAATAAACTACACATTTTAACTAATGTGCACGCAGCTCTCTTGGCGATATTATGGCTAGTTTTCCCGGTGGAGACAAATTTTCCAAATCACATGCCATACTCCCGCCAGCCTTTCAAATTAGACAGAAGTGACAGCGCTTGCGCAATGTGCATATTTGTGCATATTTTTTTTTTTTCATTGGTGTTTTGGCATCAACTGCTATGGTCATTATCCATGTGTTCTTTATAGGCCTTGTTACTAACTCCATACGCCACCTTAGGAGCAGCACTGTTAATTGGAACGCAACAGTGAATCGTGCAGGACTCACCCTAGTCGAGCCACGAGATTTTAATAATTTAATCGGTTAAATTAAATTAAAGAATCCCAGCCCAACCAGGGTTCGAACTCCGGACCTTTCGACTCAGAGTCGGACGCTGTAACCACTGCGCCACGCCCCGACATTTGAAACTTTGCGTTGGTTGAGGTCTCGTCGTTGGTTACGTGATCATTTTTGTGCTGTTGCCAAACATTTCCAATACTCAGCTAAGGTTCAGGCCAGGAGTCAACGGTGCAAACCATCTTTATCTTAAGGTGTACCTTAAGCTGATCCTCCACTTAGCTTAGTTTGTTATTAAGGAGAAGCGGTGCAAATAGCTGTTAATGTACTCATCAAAAGGTAAAAATTGTGTTTTTGGATTCAATGTGGTATTATATTGAATGTAGAGTCTTATGATAAAATAGTTTTCCTAATGAATTTCAAGAATACTCCATAAAACTGCATTAAAACTATTTTTCCCAGAACGGATTGTTTTAAAACCAACTTGCTATTCAATTATAAATAATAGCAAATTAGTTTTAAAATAGCCAATGTTAATAGTAACATAAAACCAGTATAGGATTAATAGGACATTAAGAGCAAATAGCATTTTTTTTATTTGAAGAGTGCATCAAATTCTTTGTTTAAGAACTTTTAGTTTATATTGTGGTTACTTTAAATCCGATGTCGATTTATTGAACATATTAAAGCATTTTACTTGGGCGAGAGGATGCTTGTCACATATAATAGAAATCTATGTTGATAATATACAAAGAAAATAGAGAACATCCGATGGATACAATAAACGTACGATATTTGTTAGGCATTTCAGTATTTTCATCTTGTTATATTACTTACTCAATTAGAAACTCAGAAAGAACGATTTCAAGCTAGCATCAGAAATATTTCGTAACTCCGGTGATTTTTGCTTTGTTGTAATCGAATTTAAATTTGTATCTCTATTGTGTTTGATACACCAAATTCATACACTTGGATTGAGAATTTTTTTTATTAATTATTATAAAGAACTCTTATGATTAGATTAACACAATCCGTGAGGACTCCGATATACCTTGTGAATGATTGAATAATTCCGCTTTGTACAGTTGTTTCAGAATGAGACATACTGTGGATTGTGTCTTTATAATGGACATTTTCCTAATCGAATCTGCAGTCAACAAATTCATCGCAATTAAATATGGAATCCCATACTCTGTGCGAATACGATTCTTTGTACCTCGATTCCTTTTCTGGTTTTACAAGATAATGTTGATTTATTTTATTTCGTGCCGCGCGACCTAAAACTCTGATAAAAACTCGATAGCCCGTTCTCTTTGCTCGAGGGTCTTTTGGATTCTGGCAGTCACCCACGCACGACTTACTCCTATAATGTTTATTTAATTGTCTGAAATTTATGGAGATCTATAGATAAATGTCGCAAGGCACAGTATAGTACCTACTATGAAGTTGAGTTTCAGCACTCCCACTGGATCTTTTTTTATGCTACATTCTTGCTGCAAGAAAATATTCAATAAACATTTCATGTACTTTCGGTTTTGAGTAATCGTGCAAATTATTCATCATCGGGAATTTCAAAAAATACAGATAATCTCACGTTCAACGGAACATAGGAAAGAATAAATTAACTATTTCCAACCCCCGCGATTCGTTTTATTTCATTGAGACGACGATTATCACCCAGAAAAGACGTGAATACGTTCAGTGGCTGTTTTCTGTTTATGATTATCTACTTTAAAGATGTATACGAAGTTTGATGTTTTCCCCAATTCACCAGCATTGTAAATAAAAATAATATTAAAAACTGTGTTTTTCTGTTCTCAAACTATCCGGCAGCCTTTTGAATTCATTTCCCCTAGACAACTGACAAAAATCCTACATATATTGTAAGGAAAATTACGTTCATATAAGGAAGTTCTATGAGTTGGAGATGTTATAGTACCTTTCGACCTGATGTTAATGTTATGAACATCCGTTCGGAATATTATTTTCCTGTAAAGGTATGACAGGGTTTTTGTCAAAATCATTTTAAGATGAAGTGTGGCACAGTGAAGTTTTCTAAGAGATTTAATATTCAACCACCCAGCTTCTTGGAGTTTATGACTGATTGATGTTTACGGACACCATAAATAAAACGGAGACAATAATTTTGAATTTTTTGGACCCTTTACGCATTTGCAGCAATGAGGCAAGAACCAAAAAAGAGATCACAATGCGTGAAAGTGGATTCATATTTAGAGATGCCAGAGAGCTGTACCAAATTTTTAATTTCCGGATACTTTTTTGAATACTGTGTAAATTCTGTCAAGGTCTTCGTTGATTTTCAGTCAGCCATTTGCAATATCAAAGGAAGGGAAAGAATACATTAACTGGGTGTCATCAGCGTACATTTGTATATAACAGTGAGACTCACAATTCCTAAAAAATACAGTGTAAATAGTACACAGGACAGGTCCCAAAATGGATTCCTGTGGCACGCCACATGTCAGATCTTTAATGTTCGAAAGTGTTATTTAGAAGCACCCTTTGTTTTCTGCCATCTAGATAATTGTCAAAAAAGGGAACGGATTTTTCAGACAGTCCGATAAACCTCAAAATGTGTTTGAGAGCAGCATGATTTATTGTATCGAAGACTTTTGAAAAATCCAGAAGAACCAAAATTGTAATCGTGCCGGAATCGGTTGAAATATGCCATCTGTAACATTCAGGAGTGCCGTAGCACAACTGTGTCCCTTTCTGAATCCAGATTGGGTAGCCGGCATATCTCCCTCTGCGCTATCCCCACATGTGTCTGAAATAGTTTGAAAGTTAGAACATGCCTCATTTATAAATACTACTTAGGTAGGACTGTACCAAATAGAGAGATATACCTCTGACGACATAAAAACGCAGTTTATCCACTTGAGTGGAGTGAGAGACACAGTCAAAATCTCTTGATAGACACAGAGTAGTAGAAGTATTCATGTCTTCTTCCAAGCTTTCGACTATCTCATCGAGTATTTCATAATTATTTGCTTCATTATAATCTCAACAACTTTGGAGATAAAGGAAGATGCTTTGCCCAAGATGCTATGTGGTGTCTAACGAATTGGGTATGACTACGGCCAAAATAGTGTACCATGCGCTAATTGAGTCGCACATTAGGTATGGTATTCTCTTCTGTGGAATCTGCAATTAACAGTGCTTCAAGATGATTCAGAAGCGTGCTGTTCAATATATCTGTAAGGTTGGGCCTAGAGTCTCTTGTAAGAAACTGTTCAGAGAGCAGAAAATCCTAAGCCTACCTTCTGTTTTCATTCTGGAAACGGTATGTCGGGTTCATAAAAACCTATCAATGTGCACAATATCACCAAAATAATAACATGAGCCTACCCATTCCAACTTCAAAGCTAATAAAGAACTCAATAATTGATGCCGCCAAACTACACAACCATCGTCTTTCAAGCATCAGAGTCATTTTTAGTCATTAGCTTTATTCAGATCACTGAAGTTGATTCTCACACTTGGCTTGCTCAATAATTAAAATTGTATTTTGTTTTGATATTCTTGTATTATTTATACCGTTTAAGTGACATGTGTGTGTTTATTTTTATACATGAATTTGTTTTACTGCTTTATGTATCAACTTTATCTACGTCATGACTGTTCTTCTAGACTTTGTCAATGATTTACGAATCTTCAGGCTATAAATAATAATGTGGTTGATTGATTTGTGTAGCATCTCCCTTTTTTAATATAGATATTATACTTTTGCGACCTTTTAGACATCAGTAAATTCACATTTTGAAATTCATTAATTGAAAAGAGTATTCATCCCATATACGTCGTACAATTCGAAACTTTCAAGTTGCGAACAGCATCAATGATTTCGTGTCTTGTCACCGGCTCTGGAAAAAAGGGTGAACACGGTCTAGGCATTCTTTGTAGAAAATCGTTTGGATCCATCCTTAGATTAATGAAACAGGAGATAGAACACGGCTATACAAATTTGCGTGCGCGAAGCCTGCCAAATATTTAGAGTTATTCCTGAGGAGTGGGAAGTGAAAAGTCTGCTCTATATCCTATGAGACCCCCAATACATTCTAAACAATTTGAATTTTTTTAAATTTTATGAATAACATATCCAGACTTATACCGAGTGTCTGCGGGAGGTGTCTCACCCCTATAACTTTTTTGTTTTTGAAGATAACGGAATGAAAGGACCCCGCAACAACCTTTACGGAAAATGGCTCTCGGTGAAATCGGCTGAAACTTTGGGATATTGTAGATATCGATGTCCTGATTAAATATCTCAGTGGGCACAAAGTCCAAAAATGGGCAGTTTTTGAGATACAGGGTGTCAAACATGCAGAGAGAAGGATGTTACTTACCTTCAAAAAATCAATAGTTTGGCGATTATTTCGTTACAAAAAGTTAGGGAATATAATTGCAATCTTAATATTGTCGACTCGAGTTATAATGAAACGTTCTAAGACACCATATACAGGGTTATTAACAATTACATAATTTTTATGTAATTCTTGGAACAAAATCAGTCAAACGCAAAAGCTGGTAGACTTGCAGAATGAGTGAATATCATTTGATTTTGATATTGGGTGATCTGAGGTTACTATTATACAGGGTCACTCAAAATTTTCTTTTCTGATTGTATTTATTTTATTTTTTTTAAGAAACATCCATACAAATTAAACGTAAAGTAGAAAACTAAATATAATATGATCAATAATTGCTGACTACTGTCTATTTATTGCATCTTGTACGGATTCTGGTCAACGGCGTAATGATGCAGCTATCAAAAGGGAGACTACTTCATTCCGTCGTGTCTGTTAAGTCATTGTAATTACCAGTATGCACATGGTTACTAAAAGGGCAAATGTGAGTCACTTTAATTATAATTGAATGAAACTATGTAACAAAATTATTATTCGATAACTACAGATTCCTGTTCCATATCCACATTAGCATCGTTTATAACATTCAATAAACCTGTATCAGGATATTTTATGTTCGCTTAATGTCGAGCGTAACATAGGTACCATAATGCACTAGCGAAGTGTGCACAGGTACCTAAAGTTCGAGCTCCTGACTGGCAGGTACAGTAATGTCCAGTTATAGGATCACCTCCATTTTCTCATCGTTATTACTCCTATATGAAATAAAAAGTTGGTGTATTGTAGCTCTTCGAAATCTTACAAATCCTCGTTCTAAACTATTTTCTTCGACTTGGAGTTCCTCATCGCTATCTCTATTAAGCTTATCTTGTATATACGAAGGAGCAATATTAACTTGGTAGACGCCATAGGTAATATCTCTCAAATATTGAATATCTAGAACTGGAAAATCTGGTACTGCTTCATTGAGAATTCTTCTCCATTGAGCCCGTCTCATACGGAGATACTGTTCTTGTACTCGAATTTGAACATGGTTCGGTGTTCGAGATTTCCTAATAATTCCCCTTGCAAGCTCCGCCGTAGCATTTTCCATGATGATTAGTGGATGATACATGTTAATTATAGCTGCAGCAATGCAGTAAAAATCGTGAAGATTGTGTAAATGTGGCACTTTAACAACTCCAGCAAAGAATTTGAAAATCGATCGGAAATGTCCATTTCTTGCTTCCACAACCCACCAGTTCTTTGTGACAATTCGTGTTCTATTAGCATCTTCCGTGGTTAATTGGTGTTGTCCATTTGTAGCAGGCATCCAGCAAGAAATACCTAACTGTTCCAACCATGGTAAGACATCACGATATCCTCTATCAACAAGAAAAATATCTCCATTTTGAAACCACTCACGCATGGCTTTAGCATCTCTGCTGAATTCCATTTGTAGAATTGTAGCATCGTTATTGCGACTATCAGCAAAATACGGGCCAAGTACGCTTAATATGTAGCCGTTAGGTGCAACGATCATAGTAGGTTTAATCAAATGCCGATGTTTGTGCAAAGAATAAGATTGTCGCAGAACACGAAAATTGCTACTTTTTTCTATGTACCTATATGTTGCATCAATAGCACAGATAGCCTATGGGTTCAGGGGCTCCGGATTGTATAGCTCATTTGCAAACTCTGTATCATGACTGTCAATGTAGTTTTGTCGAGTTATTGCATGAAATCCTACATTTTGGGGTACAAATCTCTGCAATAATGATATTCTTACAAGCTTTATAGTAAAACTTACAGCTTGTCGGCTATGGTACTTGAATACGACCTTCAAAAAATCATCGGTTAAACCTTGTTTAAGTTTACAAAGAAAGGTCAATAAATGTTTCTTAGTGATAAATCTTCTGACCCCTTGTATTTCAACTGGATCACAATACGCATGAAGCTGACGAAAATCTTGTTTAGTGACGGGACAAATGCACTCGAACTATTTTCATCGTTGAACGTACCTTCAACATTAGCTGCATCTTTCATTCGTTCCAAAAAAAGTTGTAATTGATGTCCGTTGATAGCGTAAGGCCTGTTCACTGATTTTAGTCCTTCTAGTAGTAACTTTGGAAAGCATCCATTTTCATCTAAATGACCTAACATTCTATGGTATGTAAGTATTTTGAATCACAAATGCGTTTACTCTACATGTTACTGACAGCCTGTGCACATCATTGATAGCATTGCATATAACGCACGATCTACTGGCCGTTTGTGTTACTACGTTCAACCGCAACACACTTGGATTAGCTTCAATTGCAGCTATTTCTGCGTGTATCGACTTATTACAATTTAAACAAAGTCTGCACTCATTATGAAACTCGAGAGGTGGATAATTATTCGCATCCCTTCGAGCGATAGCGATTTGCCGATTATTTATGTTTTCATCGCCAGTCACCCTCGCAGTTTGCTGCAATGGAAAATTATGATTGCACACAAAACATGGAATCTGTTGTCTGAAAGCCATTTGTGGCGTATATTGTCGTTTACCTGTTGTTCAACAATGAATGGATGACATTCAACTCTGTCTGACGTCTCTTGATTCGCAAGTGACACACGGCTACTGGATTATTCCGTCTCAAAGTGACAGAGCCAACAGCACAAAATGTAAATGTATATATTGCATATACGTCTTTAATTGAATGAAAACTATGAGTATCATTATTAGAGTCAAACCGAAAAGTGGTTATAGATTTTCACTCATCTACACTTTGCAAAAAAAGTTATAACAATTCGACAATAAAAGAATAAATAAAAAATTAATTAATATGTGATATACTTATTTATAATGCTAGAAAAAATTTCATAAACTTCACTAGGGGAGTATATAGAAACACGCTTTAACGTAAACTTTATAATTCAAATGCTCGCTTATTCAATTGAAAAATGTCTTGCATTACCGAGTGGGTAATTCTAAAGTATTTTATCAAAATATAGGTCCTAACAGTAGAGTCGAAGACGGTGTATATTACGAGGAAGTGCCAACCCGGCATCACTGACGTAGATTCTCCAATTCTGACCCCAGATTTGAGCGACTTCTCATACAGGTTTATTGAACGTTATAAACGATGCTAATTTGGATACGGAACAGTTTCATTCGATTTTAATTAAAGTGGCTCACATTTGTATTTTTAGTAACCAGATACAATGTTTTAACAGACAATGTATGAACAAGTAAAAACAATTTTCAATGAAGTAGTCTCCCTTTTGATAGCTGCATCATTACGCCGTTGACCAGAATCCGTACAAGACTACAAGATGCAACAAATAGACAATAGTCAGCAACTATTGATCATATTATATTTAGTTTTCTACTTTACGTTTAATTTGTATCGATGTTTCTCAAAAAAATTAAAATAAATACAATCAGAAAAGAAAATTTTGAGTGACCCTGTATAATAGTAACCTCATCCAATATCAAAGTCAAATGATATTCACTCATTCTGCAAGTCTAACAGCTTTTGCGTTTGACTGATTTTGTTCCAAGAATTACATAAAAATTATGTAATTGTTAATAACCCTGTATATGGTGTCTTAGAACGTTTCATTACAACTCGAGTTGACAATATTAAGATTGCAATTATATTCCCTAACTTTTTGTAACGAAATAATCGCCATAATATTGATTTTTTGAAAGTAAGTAACATCCTTCTCTCTGCATGTTTGACACCCTGTATCTCAAAAACAGTCCATTTTTGGACTTTGTGCCCATTGAGATATTTAATCAGTACATCGACATCTACAAAATCCTCAAGTTTCAGCCAATTTCACCGAGAGCCATTTTCCATAAGGGTTGCTGCGGGGTCCTTTGGAAGATCTACATACGACATTAAATTGTGTTATTTGACAAATAATTCAAGTTCATACAACTTTCGGTTTCACCAGAAAAGACTGAAACTTTCGATTATTAAATGGGACAGTGACAGCCGTATGCATAGTCAATCGCCAGCGATTCGCCAGAGTTTCGCCGATCGCTACACAAGGATTATAATGCACAGTCTAGCTCCAAAAAAGTGACAACTACGCGATAAGTCACATTTTGGCGAAACGCTGGCGATGTACCACTTTTTTGGAGCTCGACTGTGCATTATAGTTCTTGTGTAGCGAGCGGCGAAACTCTGGAGGGTCGCTGAAATTGACTATGGTTACGGCTGTGAGTATATTTTCACCTCTTTAGTCTCCACATGATATTCTGAATACATCCATGTATTCCGGTATATGACTCCTTTTTTATACTCTGTCAAATTGGAACCGAATACCCGCATTGTCATGGAAAATATCTGTTATTTCTATGTCACCACCTTCCTCCGTTATCCTTTCACTGCACATGATTATACAGTGCGGCTTTTTTTAGTCCCCCCCTGTTAACTTTTGAACGGTTCGACGTAGAAATATGAATAAAAAACCGTTTGAGACAAAAAATATGGTGATTGCTCGAAAGGGGACGCGGGGGGCACATCAACTCAAAAATTTTAAATGGCATGGGGGTCAAGTGTCACATCGTTGAAAAGAGAATTCAATTCTCTTCAGAACCATTTGAATATTTTTGAATTTTGTTGAGAAATTTTTCTCAATATCGATTTATATGCCTTTCGAAATTTTCAACTTGATCTGTTCCTAGCGCCATCTGTCGAGTAATTTCAATGTTTCTTCTCTCAAAAAGTAGTATCGATAATACCCTTCAAAATATTTTTAGTTACATTATTCCACAACAAACCGTTCAAATTTATCGAGGTATGAATAGTTTTCAGATCCGCATTTATTTTTGATATTTCGAATTTGGATTGTGAAAAAAATTTCAACTAAATTAAAAAAAAATTAGATGGTTGTGAACAGAATTGAATTCACTTTTCAACGATGTGACACTTGACCCCCCATGCCATTTAAAATTTTTGAGTTGACGTGCTCTCCCGCGCCCCATGTCGAGCAATCACCATATTTTTTATTTCAAAAAGTAGTATCGGTGAAACCCTCCAAACTGTTTTTTATTCATGTTTCAACGTCGAACCGTTCAAAAGTTAACATGGGAGGGGGACTAAAAATAGCAGCACTGTATATTATTTCACTAGGTGACATAATTGAAATAGGATCTATTGGAATACAATAAATAAAATATATCACCGCGGTATATCCGGTTGGGTCTCATTTATTAGGGTACGTAATAGGAATTGATAACTTCGACAGTGAGAGAAATATAGCCCTGGTACCTTGACCACTTCCCTAGCACCATGACTACTCCCCCTAAACCCATAACAAACTTACGGGAATAGATGAACAGATTTCATATCCATCTTGTAAACTGCACTACAGGAGTATTTGCATTGAATCCAAACACACCGACACATTTTTTTATTTCACAGTTCATGATATGTACAAAATAAAACTCATTGATGAACAAAATTTCACTTCAAACTAAATATAACCTCAAAAAGTCAAACTTTGACAGGTAATCACATAATTCGAAGCAGGTGCGTTAGAGGAGATAAACGATTTGATTGGC
>OX101811.2:35336705-35574845 GCA_944452925.2 Chrysolina oricalcia | reverse complement strand
AAAACGATTCAAAAGATAACCCCTTTTAGAACAAAAAGAGGTCTCTATCCATGGTAAGCCTGTATGTTCTGCAAATCAACGGAAATTTGCAGACAAGGAAATACATCACTGTTTCTGAAAAATGTGGTGTAGTACACCCATTACAAAACTGAAGACTCCGCAAATTTTCCGAAACTTGCAGACATGATTCGGCACGGGGATTAAGTTCGAAAAATGAGGCCCAATACAAATCTGAGGGCGCTGCAAATTTTCTGAAATTTTGAGACAGGACACAGCAAGGAATACTGAATTCGAATAATGAGGTCTCCGAGGTCTCCACCCAATAAAAACCAGAGGCACTGCAACTCTCACCAAATTCACAGACTCGGCATCAGAGGCCACTGAATTCGATTAACGAGGTCACCGAGGTCTCCAGTCAACAAAAGAGCGAAGACACTACAAATTCAACCAAATTCGTATACAGGACTCAGTAGAGGCCCACAGTATACGAAAAATTATTTCCCCGATGTTTCTACCAATCAAAAAACTAGAGGCTCTGTTAGTTTCACTAAATTCACTGACAAGGCTCTGTAGAGGTCGCTAATCAACAGTAATGAGGCCCGCGAAGTCTACATTCACAAAAAAGACGGAGAGACTGTAAAACTGACATATTTTGTAGACCATGAACAATAATCCTATATGAAGAGCTGGAAAAGATAAGAAAAGAAAAGAAAAGAAAAGAAAAGAAAAGAAAAGAAAAGAAAAGAAAAGAAAAGAAAAGAAAAGAAAAGAAAAGAAAAGAAAAGAAAAGAAAAGAAAAGAAAAGAAAAGAAAAGAAAAGAAAAGAAAAGAAAAGAAAAGAAAAGAAAAGAAAAGAAAAGAAAAGAAAAGAAAAGAAAAGAAAAGAAAAGAAAAGAAAAGAAAAGAAAAGAAAAGAAAAGAAAAGAAAAGAAAAGAAAAGAAAAGAAAAGAAAAGAAAAGAAAAGAAAAGAAAAGAAAAGAAAAGAAAAGAAAAGAAAAGAAAAGAAAAGAAAAGAAAAGAAAAGAAAAGAAAAGAAAAGAAAAGAAAAGAAAAGAAAAGAAAAGAAAAGAAAAGAAAAGAAAAGAAAAGAAAAGAAAAGAAAAGAAAAGAAAAGAAAAGAAAAGAAAAGAAAAGAAAAGAAAAGAAAAGAAAAGAAAAGAAAAGAAAAGAAAAGAAAAGAAAAGAAAAGAAAAGAAAAGAAAAGAAAAGAAAAGAAAAGAAAAGAAAAGAAAAGAAAAGAAAAGAAAAGAAAAGAAAAGAAAAGAAAAGAAAAGAAAAGAAAAGAAAAGAAAAGAAAAGAAAAGAAAAGAAAAGAAAAGAAAGAAAAGAAAAGAAAAGAAAAGAAAAGAAAAGAAAAGAAAAGAAAAGAAAAGAAAAGAAAAGAAAAGAAAAGAAGAGAATAGAAAAAAGAGGATTATCCGTGAATTTGGTGAAAGGTGTAGTGCTTCCGGTTTTGGTTGGATGCAGATCTCGGGGGCCTCATAATTCGGTTTCAATGTCCCTTGATGTGTTATGTAAACAAATTTCAGGAAATTTGTTGCGCGCGCCCTCAGATTTGTCTTGGATGGAGACCTCATTGTTCAAACTCAACATCCCATACTGAGTTATGTGTGCAAGTTTAAAAAATATAATAGGAAAGTTTGAACCGAAATAATTATAATAATGATTAAAAAGGAATTGGATGTTTTCCACAATCATGAATCATGACTTTGTATGTGTCTCATCAATGTTGACTATAATCCTCATGTTTAATGTTTACATAAAGAAAATAAACATTTCCGAAAGCCCAGTATTTTGACTGCATTGAGGATGCAGTCATCCGCAATTTTCCTTAACTAGTCAGTCAAAACTACCCTTCTCCTTATACATATTATTTATATTCCATGTCTCTAATGTAGATAATACAGTAAATAAATAATTCATTATTGAAGAGAAAGAAATCACAAAATCATCTCCACAACGAACAAGAATTGTAATGATAATTATTATTACTAGTAATTCGGCTATCCGTAATATAGCTACATAATGCTTTGAACCACATTACCACAATTAATACCAGATAATAATTAATAATCCTGAGAGCTATTTCGCAGTACTTCGAATGATGTTGAGCAGTAGGGTTGACAGTTGCAGAAAACTGTAATTTATATGGAAATATTATAAAAGATCACTGTAACTATAGTATGAAAAACATATCTTGTCAGTGCCATCTTACAGTTCAGAAACGCGAAATATTTAACTTTATATGAACCTTAAATACTTGATATTTCGATAGCATGTGGTAAAATGAGTAATAAAGAAATTCGAAAAATTTCAGATGGTTAGGAAGAAAAACCGCACTGTATATGACATTGTTATAAATCGGTGTTGGTCATAATTAAATTACTTTGTCGTATCCATATTTTCAATAATTTCATAACGGATCTCAAGTTGAAGTCAATAAAGTAAACTAAACAAGACTACGAATGTCTCATGAATTCATCTAAGATAATGAATGGAATGTTAGATTTGATATCAGACCATTGGGCTGTCCAGTGTACTAACAAAATATCCAATTAGAATATAATTACTTTACCATTTTTATCTATTCTATGTGTACAATACGAATTAATTGAGATTCCATCTAACTCTGAAAGCGAAATCGAGTATGCATCATGCACTGATGAAAGCAGCTGTTATAACCTACTCGGGATAAAGTCATATTTTCACACCCACATTATTTATATCCATTATTGTAATTAAAACTACTCCATATTATTCTCGCAACAGAACCCATAACCGATATCGATAATAAATCGAAACTGTTACACCATATATGTAATTTAGATAACCTAGAATACAACCTGACAATGGACGAAGTCAACAACAGCGGTAAACAATCACTGGTATTGCGATATATGAAAATTCCCCCGTTCATCTATTAGACACATCGATAAATCTCCCACTGAACCAATATATAAACAATTTTGTGAAATTCGATTTGTACTTCCTTCAATATCATGATATTTCCTATCGACACATATGCAATCATTTGTAATAGTCAAATATTGTGCCACACAGCTGAATATAATGTAACACCGGAATTTAAATTGTTATTGACCTTTTTACTTTATAGGGTTGGTTGCTACAGAAACATTGAAGAACCACATTGATAGCCGTCTTTTACCAGCAAAAACTATATTTCTGGGTACATTTCTACAAGTGTTCATGCGGGAGTATAATTATTATGATTATAAATATCAATCGTCTATACAACTTAACAATAAAATTATCAAATGTGAGTTCAAAATCAAACCGATTGGCGCCAAAACAAAACCGCGTGCAAATTCTTCAGTGTCTCTTCTGTATAGGTATTTACCTCAATATCAGACAACATGGTTCGTGACAGTTGGAGAAATGTCAATTTTGAAAGAAATAAACCCCAAAAAGTACACCTCATCCCTCTATACCAGCAAATTTCAATGATTATCAGAAAACCTGATCGAGTCAATCAATTATGATAACTTTGATCCATAGATTGAAGAAACAGGAGAAAGAACATGATCAACTGCGCAGCCTGCCGATTTCCCCTGATATCCCTACTCCTGGGGAAAGCCAATCAAATCGTTTATCTCCTCTAACGCACCTGCTTCGAATTATGTGATTACCTGTCAAAGTTTGACTTTTTGAGGTTATATTTAGTTTGAAGTGAAATTTTGTTCATCAATGAGTTTTATTTTGTACATATCATGAACTGTGAAATAAAAAAATGTGTCGGTGTGTTTGGATTCAATGCAAATACTCCTGTAGTGCAGTTTACAAGATGGATATGAAATCTGTTCATCTATTCCCGTAATACATGGCTCATTAATTTTTACAGTGTTGGCAGCTATGAATGCCATCACAGAGAAAATGAACGTGTCACCAATTTATTCCTTACGAATATGGTCCATTACCTAAACATTGAAACTTCGGCAAGGTTATGACACACGGCTGACTTTTTCTGAATCGAAAATTTACTGGTAACATTGTCTGACAAAATTTTCGAGACATTCTAGCAGTAGAGCGTACCCAAGTTTGCGGCAGCCTGAAAAAATCCAGCTACTGAGAATTTTCGCAAATACCATGTTTTGCAACTAGCGTATTTACGAATATTGATTGAAAGCTTGATTTTGTGGGGGAAATTTGCTTCTTGACATCAGGTCTTCTGGGTCAGTTTCTCTTGTTATCTCCAAACCTGCTAGAAATAGAGTTTTTTGGAAAAGATGAACTGTGGAAAGTTAAAACACCCAAAGGACCATACATAGGAAGTTTCAACGTTTAGTTAATAATTTTTTCCCGGTATTGGACACTGATTTTTGCAAAAAGGAAAACAATTATTGCTTTAGATGTGTAATGTAGGTTATTTTGTGAGTAACAGAGCGAAATCTCGTCGTGCAAGAATACCTATTTTTTATACAAATAATAACTTTTCGTTGCAAGCTTGTGGACCTGTTACTATCAAAACAACTTTCGTATCAGATGTAGAGAAATTTTTCATTTTCAGTGCAATTGCAATAAATATAACATCATGTTACATCTTCTATATTTCAGGAATGAACATTTTCCTAATAGGATCAAATTTCTCAAGTATAGGAACTCAGAGAGAAAGAAATAAATCACTTCTTACTGTTATTGGCGCTTTTGCTTTACCAGATCCTTGGGAAGAGTTTGTTACGGCTACAGTGGATACTCACCTGAAAAGAGAAAAAATAATTCAATTAGCCATAGAATGTTTTAAACAGTTATATCACTATAACAATATTATGAGCACAATGCTTCAGGATCTGAAAGCACTTCGACCGCTATAAAGTAAAAACATATTGCTTGAGGAAAGGTAACCTAATAAATACAGGTTGTCCACCGTTTTTAGATTAGATTGGATTCATGCTCCATTATAATAAAGTTATTCTTGTAGAATATTTGCACGATGCTGTCACATATTTTATTGAATTATATCTGCAACTGCAGTACTTTTTATAGCTATAATAGTAGTCGGTGAGTCATGTGGTCGGGATCAATTCCTGTCAGTCCAGTATTTTCAATCAAGTGTCTAAAGAAATGATATTGAAGAGTCCAAGTCCTGTCTGACTTGAGAAAACTAGGATAGAAAAAATTTATGGAAGTTCTATAAAATGTCTATAAATTTATGCATCAAGTTTTATGATTTCATCTCTACCATTTCATGAAAGTATTTAGTAACAGATCCATAAAAATTTGAGACACACCTGGAATAAAACAACACCTTACCTGAACCCCATATATTGATTACTAATACCATCACCCTGTAATTATTTACAAAAAAACAACTTTTAAAAAACACTGTTTTTTTAGAATACGTTTGAAAACTTTAGAAATGAAATAGTAGGCTCTTTCAAATCAGATCAAACATTTTGCAGGTTATGCTGTTCCTAAGTACGTTGAAAATTTAAAAAATGATGTAGTGGCTCTTTCAAATCAGAGCAAACATTTTAAGAATCCACCTAGTCTAGTACAAAATGAAATTAACATTCATAGTATTCATGTAGATACCTGGGAAAGGACCCCGCAAACTCCTTATGGAATTTGGGTCCTGACGGATTTTTTGAATGTTTGGTATGATGTAGTCCATGTACTTTTCAACCAATGTTACCATTGCGCCAACCCTGAATAGTTTGGCTGCTAGGGGGCGTTGAAATCACCCCTTGCGCAGATTAGACTATTTATTTTTGAACCCAGTAACAGTATTTCCACTTGTTTCATTGTTGCTAATGTTGCACAATATTGTGTTGTTTTATAAAAAAAAAATGTATCCCCTCCTCTTTTTCCCCCAACTCCTATTACGAAACGCAAAAAAAAAATATTTCTCGAGTGCCTTCAAATGTATCGTCGAATATTTAAATATGCCTAAATACGGGAAATAGCAGTTTTTTATGATTATCATCCCACCCCCCAAATGACACAGAACGAAAAAATTTCGGTGGATTTTCCTGAATTTTTGATATGATGCAGTTCAAGTTATTTTGAATAGAAATAAATCGGGTGACAAACCCCAAAAATCGATAGGGGTCGTTGAAATCATATGTTGCTCAGAATAGACTATTCATTATTATAGGCGGAAACAATATCTCTACGTACTTTTGTTCTATTTAAGTATAATAAATGAAAATCAGAGAATAGGCGTCAATAAAAAACGTATGTTTTTTATGACATTTCTATATGCCTTTCTTGCTGAAGGCACACCGGGCAAACATTGTTCGGGGCAAGTGCACATACGTGCTCGAGAGCCGAGATTATTATGGTGAAAGACGTTCTCTGTGTTACTTTCCGGAATGTTCTAGAAAGTCATACTGGGGTGGGGGCAGGGTGGTGATGCACTTAAAGATAGATATAGGAATATCGGAAATGAATAGCGGGAAAAAAATTATTATTGAAAATAATAAAATGTAAAATAATATATTATCGGAAAAAAAAGCGTTGCTGGCGAACACTATGAAAATAAATAACAGAAAAGATAAATCTGTTTCAGAAGAATTTTTAGCAGAACTCCAGAGATATATGGGGAGCTGTGGAAGTATTTACTCACTTAACTGCCCCCCTTGAAACCGTCATTTCCTGAAATTCTTTTATATTTTTTAGGATATGTCTGCGTTGCCATCGAAGTATAGCCGAAGAAATTCGCCTATTTCAGGAAGATCCGGACCCGACAATCCTGAAAGTATTATTCCGACAGAAAAACTGTATTGTTTGCCATGCCCAGGCTTTTACGAGGCTTGATTTGGAAGCCAGAGTAGATATTTTTGTGCAAAAAGAAATATATGTTCCAGAAAATTCAAGAACTTGTCGAGAGCATCTGAATAACAGCGGTCTAATTCTGCGCCCGGTGCAAGATGGCTTGAAAGCTATCAGAAAACCAGTAGTCCTAAAGGGACGAGAACTAACAACATTTATGTCTTGTCTTAGGAGCTGGGCTAAAGATCCCCCATTGAAAATGGATAATGAAGAAAATTTTTCCGATGAGGAAGTAAGGGCACTAACATCTCTAACCAAGGCCCAATTTAGGGACTTATTTGTTTATTGTGCACCAGTTGAGTTATATGGAAGTGTACGAACAATAGCCAAGCAGGACTTATTTTGTCTTTTATGCAAGATTCGTCAAGGTCTTTCTGATCGTTTTCTTTCTGCCATGTTTGGCCACACAAGTCGGCAGAAAACTAGCTTAGTGGTCTCCGCTGTGTTGTGTTCGCTGAAGCAGCATTTTGTACCACACTTTCTTGGATATGGGCATATGAATAGAGAAGAATTCGTGGAAAATCACGTGACTGCATTCGCTAACCAACTGTATAATACTGAGCCTGAAAACCCAAAAGCTATTGTTTATATCGATGCAATATATTTTGAGATTCAGAAGAGTAAGAACTTCAGAGTTTTAAGAAAATCTTTTTCCATGCATAAAATGTACCATCTTCTCAAAACAGTCATGGTCGTTGCTTCAGACGGTTATATTTTATGTACAAACGGGCCACATTTTTGCGATTCGGCAAACAATAATGCTAATATTTTAATAAAAGAATACCAAAATGATATCGACAATCTACGAGAATACTTTCAGGAAAACGATATTTTTATACTGGATAGAGGTTACAGAGATAGCGTACAATTTTTACAAGATCTCGGAATACAAGTCGATCTTCCTGCCCATTTGTGAGCTCGTGAACAATTGTCAACAGAAGATGCTAATCATTCCAGAATCATCACAAAGACTAGGTGGATAATTGAGTCGAGAAATGGCCACGTGAAAAGCATTTTAAAATTTTTAAGAGACTGTGTCCCGAATTCTCAAATTCAACATTTAAAGGACATTTTTGAAGTAGTCTGTGCCATGATAAATAAGTATCACGAAACTATCGTAATGCAGGATGCCACAGTTTAGTTAGCAAACGAGATGCGCCGAAAGGCTTTGGAAAAAAACCACGTTAAAAACCTCGTCGAACAAAACAATTTAATCAGGCGTCGCGGGATTTGGCAGAATCTCATCGGACATCAGATTGATTTTTCCAGACTTGAATTAGAAGCCCTTACAAATCTAACTTTTGGAGTTTTTCAGTTGCGGCTGTGTCCATTCTATATCCAGGATAATATGGACCATGACGGAAGACACTGCATTGATATAGATACGAGACTCAATGAAAATGGTTTTAATAGAGTCAGATTATTTTCCAGACATAGAAACAATACTAAATATCAGTTGTTCGTGAGTTTTGATATGGATGCAAATAAAATTACAGGATATTATTGCACATGTCGGTCGGGTGCCAGAGTGGTGGGAATGTGCTGCCATGTGGCAAGTACCAATTGGTACCTCAGCTATAGTCGGCATATTATGGAAAATATAAAATTTCCATCTAATAATACTTTGAAATGTGTTCAAGATGGCGCTGTTCGTGAGGTTGCGGAAGAAGAAAATGAACTTCCTGAAATAATTTGAAGTATTATTATATGTACATCAAGTAGTCACGTACATAGTATTTACGTGTACGAGTATATATGTATAG
This sequence comes from Chrysolina oricalcia, assembly GCA_944452925.2. NCBI lineage: Eukaryota > Metazoa > Arthropoda > Insecta > Coleoptera > Chrysomelidae > Chrysolina > Chrysolina oricalcia. The sequence goes on along the minus strand of OX101811.2, from coordinate 35,566,292 downwards.
TTACTATTTGTAGGGCCCTCGTACTTTGAAAAGTAAAAAGGCTGGCTTAATTTATTTCACATATAATGGTTTGAGTGCTTCCACATATTAACGTTAAATGTTGAAAACATATAGGTCTTTAGGTTTCTATTGAAGTGAATAACTTCGGAATAGGATATTTTTAAGTACTTTTCTGATGATCCCGATATGGTAAAATAACGTATTTGTATCAGAATCTGAACTGTCAACATTAGTCAGGTAAATCTCGAAATCAAACTAGAAAAAAATCAATCATGATAAGTGAAGTAAAAAACGTCGAAATAAATAGGATTTTTTGGGTACGTTTGTGATGACCCCGGTAAACTAATTACTGTTTTTAATCAAAATAGCGTTGTTTCCAAGAGCATGAAACATTTTAACCAAATCACGAGAAAAAATCAGAAATAATCTCAATTTGTGTTAAATTACTTTTATTTCCTGTTTTCGTAACTACTTTCAAAATCACCCTGTTTCTACGAAACTAATCATACGATTTGATTATGGTCCATTTAAAGTGTCACCTACATATCGTGATCTACAACATACCAAAGTTTCATTGAATTCCGCAATAAACCAAAATCCCATGTATTCCGTGCATCTCAACCAAAAAATGTTTTACAATCTCCGTTTTCTAGGAAATGGGCGTGGGCTTACTTTTAAGTAAAGCTGCACCACACATTCTGTATTTTGAAAAAATACGTAATTATTGATGATCAAATGGTTGCTAACATTCTTAAACATTTATTACAAATCATTGATGTGTTGAAAATTCTAAAAATTTCATCCCCTAAGGGTTAAATAACCCTTATACTAAGAAAATTCCCTAACAAATATAGATCCCAACGTGGTGAGTGCCAGAATTGTTCAAAGATAGTTGAGGTACCTGATTTAAACTGAAACTATATAGCTAAAACTACAACTAAAATAAAAACTTAACTAAGTTAGCGAGGCGTGAACATAGTTTACAATTTTTGTACAAACTATCGAAGTGTTAAAAATTACACAATGAAGGGCCTCCAAGGGTTTGAACATCCCCAAACTTATCAAAATTTCTGTTACATTACTTATATATCTGACTGCGCGTATCACTAAAATTTTCCACAAAACTATTTAAAAATCATTAGAATCTATCGACGTGTTGAAAATTTCAGAATGATGATTTCCATGGGATTGAACACCTCACACAGCGCATAAACTTATTTCAATCCATTGTAAAGTAAAACATTTCGGATTTTCATATTATCCTGTTGAAAAAATAACGTCTATGGAGTTTACCGCCTATCAATAGGCACCACGTCTTTTTTGTAAAATTGTTAATTGTTAAAAAAAAAGAATTTACTGGTCGTTCCGTCAGAACATTATTATATGTATGGCTAACTTTTTCCGCTTGGACAACTGGAGAACACAAAGAAATGGTCTGTTGGACAACGCTCCTGTTTGTTTTTTAATATCCAGGACTCGGACGACACGCAGGTAGCTGTAGTTTCCTCCGTGGTGACGTTATAAGATGTTGCCCTTGAAGACAACCCTTTCAGTCACCTTGTGTACAATTGTAACGCGTTAGTTCAGACAACCACCGTTTGAATGTAAAATGAAAATTTAATCCATCTGGAGTGATATAACAAAAAAACCTCAGTTTCATATCTGAATCATAGATAGCCATGCAAATATAATGAATTCGATGAAATTGCCGTTATTCTAAGATGGCGCATGTGAATCTGTGAACGGGCATGGTATGTTCATTTTATTCTTTCTGTATCCAAGTCGTATAGAGCAATCAGTGTATTTTTTCTCTATAATTTATTGAAAAAATTATGGAACATAAGATATTCATTGATATTTGAACGCATTTTTTTGAGGATAATTTTACAACTACAGTCAACATGTCATGTGTACAATTATACACAAAATTACTCAATACATGATTAGGGTTTTGTGACATCCATCTGTTTTTCCACAGAAAACGGACAAAAATGTCTGCACGTCGAGATCTAACAGATGCTGAACTTCTTAAGAAGTTAGAAAAGGGTTTTGTCTGATTGCGAATGGTTAGGCAGCGGTGATGAAAATAGTTCGGTTGATAATGTGGTCGAAGTCGAGTTGGCGCTTCGACCGAAGATCCGATAATCGATGAAAACAATGGTGTAGATAGAAGATGAGATGAAGAGACCTACGAAGAATTCGGGGAAACAGTTGAAAGAAGTCCGTATGACGGAAATTGACGTGATGAACTAAATGATAAATCATTATCAAAATGCAAAGTTCATACTCTGCCTGCAGAAGAACAGAAACTGTTTCATAAGTTTCAAACAGGGTGATTTTGAAAGTAGTTACGAAAACAGGAAATAAAAGTAATTTAACACAAATTGAGATTATTTCTGATTTTTTCTCGTGATTTGGTTAAAATGTTTCATGCTCTTGGAAACAACGCTATTTTGATTAAAAACAGTAATTAGTTTACCGGGGTCATCACAAACGTACCCAAAAAATCCTATTTATTTCGACGTTTTTTACTTCACTTATCATGATTGATTTTTTTCTAGTTTGATTTCGAGATTTACCTGACTAATGTTGACAGTTCAGATTCTGATACAAATACGTTATTTTACCATATCGGGATCATCAGAAAAGTACTTAAAAATATCCTATTCCGAAGTTATTCACTTCAATAGAAACCTAAAGACCTATATGTTTTCAACATTTAACGTTAATATGTGGAAGCACTCAAACCATTATATGTGAAATAAATTAAGCCAGCCTTTTTACTTTTCAAAGTACGAGGGCCCTACAAATAGTAACTATACATATATACTCGTACACGTAAATACTATGTACGTGACTACTTGATGTACATATAATAATACTTCAAATTATTTCAGGAAGTTCATTTTCTTCTTCCGCAACCTCACGAACAGCGCCATCTTGAACACATTTCAAAGTATTATTAGATGGAAATTTTATATTTTCCATAATATGCCGACTATAGCTGAGGTACCAATTGGTACTTGCCACATGGCAGCACATTCCCACCACTCTGGCACCCGACCGACATGTGCAATAATATCCTGTAATTTTATTTGCATCCATATCAAAACTCACGAACAACTGATATTTAGTATTGTTTCTATGTCTGGAAAATAATCTGACTCTATTAAAACCATTTTCATTGAGTCTCGTATCTATATCAATGCAGTGTCTTCCGTCATGGTCCATATTATCCTGGATATAGAATGGACACAGCCGCAACTGAAAAACTCCAAAAGTTAGATTTGTAAGGGCTTCTAATTCAAGTCTGGAAAAATCAATCTGATGTCCGATGAGATTCTGCCAAATCCCGCGACGCCTGATTAAATTGTTTTGTTCGACGAGGTTTTTAACGTGGTTTTTTTCCAAAGCCTTTCGGCGCATCTCGTTTGCTAACTAAACTGTGGCATCCTGCATTACGATAGTTTCGTGATACTTATTTATCATGGCACAGACTACTTCAAAAATGTCCTTTAAATGTTGAATTTGAGAATTCGGGACACAGTCTCTTAAAAATTTTAAAATGCTTTTCACGTGGCCATTTCTCGACTCAATTATCCACCTAGTCTTTGTGATGATTCTGGAATGATTAGCATCTTCTGTTGACAATTGTTCACGAGCTCACAAATGGGCAGGAAGATCGACTTGTATTCCGAGATCTTGTAAAAATTGTACGCTATCTCTGTAACCTCTATCCAGTATAAAAATATCGTTTTCCTGAAAGTATTCTCGTAGATTGTCGATATCATTTTGGTATTCTTTTATTAAAATATTAGCATTATTGTTTGCCGAATCGCAAAAATGTGGCCCGTTTGTACATAAAATATAACCGTCTGAAGCAACGACCATGACTGTTTTGAGAAGATGGTACATTTTATGCATGGAAAAAGATTTTCTTAAAACTCTGAAGTTCTTACTCTTCTGAATCTCAAAATATATTGCATCGATATAAACAATAGCTTTTGGGTTTTCAGGCTCAGTATTATACAGTTGGTTAGCGAATGCAGTCACGTGATTTTCCACGAATTCTTCTCTATTCATATGCCCATATCCAAGAAAGTGTGGTACAAAATGCTGCTTCAGCGAACACAACACAGCGGAGACCACTAAGCTAGTTTTCTGCCGACTTGTGTGGCCAAACATGGCAGAAAGAAAACGATCAGAAAGACCTTGACGAATCTTGCATAAAAGACAAAATAAGTCCTGCTTGGCTATTGTTCGTACACTTCCATATAACTCAACTGGTGCACAATAAACAAATAAGTCCCTAAATTGGGCCTTGGTTAGAGATGTTAGTGCCCTTACTTCCTCATCGGAAAAATTTTCTTCATTATCCATTTTCAATGGGGGATCTTTAGCCCAGCTCCTAAGACAAGACATAAATGTTGTTAGTTCTCGTCCCTTTAGGACTACTGGTTTTCTGATAGCTTTCAAGCCATCTTGCACCGGGCGCAGAATTAGACCGCTGTTATTCAGATGCTCTCGACAAGTTCTTGAATTTTCTGGAACATATATTTCTTTTTGCACAAAAATATCTACTCTGGCTTCCAAATCAAGCCTCGTAAAAGCCTGGGCATGGCAAACAATACAGTTTTTCTGTCGGAATAATACTTTCAGGATTGTCGGGTCCGGATCTTCCTGAAATAGGCGAATTTCTTCGGCTATACTTCGATGGCAACGCAGACATATCCTAAAAAATATAAAAGAATTTCAGGAAATGACGGTTTCAAGGGGGGCAGTTAAGTGAGTAAATACTTCCACAGCTCCCCATATATCTCTGGAGTTCTGCTAAAAATTCTTCTGAAACAGATTTATCTTTTCTGTTATTTATTTTCATAGTGTTCGCCAGCAACGCTTTTTTTTCCGATAATATATTATTTTACATTTTATTATTTTCAATAATAATTTTTTTCCCGCTATTCATTTCCGATATTCCTATATCTATCTTTAAGTGCATCACCACCCTGCCCCCACCCCAGTATGACTTTCTAGAACATTCCGGAAAGTAACACAGAGAACGTCTTTCACCATAATAATCTCGGCTCTCGAGCACGTATGTGCACTTGCCCCGAACAATGTTTGCCCGGTGTGCCTTCAGCAAGAAAGGCATATAGAAATGTCATAAAAAACATACGTTTTTTATTGACGCCTATTCTCTGATTTTCATTTATTATACTTAAATAGAACAAAAGTACGTAGAGATATTGTTTCCGCCTATAATAATGAATAGTCTATTCTGAGCAACATATGATTTCAACGACCCCTATCGATTTTTGGGGTTTGTCACCCGATTTATTTCTATTCAAAATAACTTGAACTGCATCATATCAAAAATTCAGGAAAATCCACCGAAATTTTTTCGTTCTGTGTCATTTGGGGGGTGGGATGATAATCATAAAAAACTGCTATTTCCCGTATTTAGGCATATTTAAATATTCGACGATACATTTGAAGGCACTCGAGAAATATTTTTTTTTTGCGTTTCGTAATAGGAGTTGGGGGAAAAAGAGGAGGGGATACATTTTTTTTTTATAAAACAACACAATATTGTGCAACATTAGCAACAATGAAACAAGTGGAAATACTGTTACTGGGTTCAAAAATAAATAGTCTAATCTGCGCAAGGGGTGATTTCAACGCCCCCTAGCAGCCAAACTATTCAGGGTTGGCGCAATGGTAACATTGGTTGAAAAGTACATGGACTACATCATACCAAACATTCAAAAAATCCGTCAGGACCCAAATTCCATAAGGAGTTTGCGGGGTCCTTTCCCAGGTATCTACATGAATACTATGAATGTTAATTTCATTTTGTACTAGACTAGGTGGATTCTTAAAATGTTTGCTCTGATTTGAAAGAGCCACTACATCATTTTTTAAATTTTCAACGTACTTAGGAACAGCATAACCTGCAAAATGTTTGATCTGATTTGAAAGAGCCTACTATTTCATTTCTAAAGTTTTCAAACGTATTCTAAAAAAACAGTGTTTTTTAAAAGTTGTTTTTTTGTAAATAATTACAGGGTGATGGTATTAGTAATCAATATATGGGGTTCAGGTAAGGTGTTGTTTTATTCCAGGTGTGTCTCAAATTTTTATGGATCTGTTACTAAATACTTTCATGAAATGGTAGAGATGAAATCATAAAACTTGATGCATAAATTTATAGACATTTTATAGAACTTCCATAAATTTTTTCTATCCTAGTTTTCTCAAGTCAGACAGGACTTGGACTCTTCAATATCATTTCTTTAGACACTTGATTGAAAATACTGGACTGACAGGAATTGATCCCGACCACATGACTCACCGACTACTATTATAGCTATAAAAAGTACTGCAGTTGCAGATATAATTCAATAAAATATGTGACAGCATCGTGCAAATATTCTACAAGAATAACTTTATTATAATGGAGCATGAATCCAATCTAATCTAAAAACGGTGGACAACCTGTATTTATTAGGTTACCTTTCCTCAAGCAATATGTTTTTACTTTATAGCGGTCGAAGTGCTTTCAGATCCTGAAGCATTGTGCTCATAATATTGTTATAGTGATATAACTGTTTAAAACATTCTATGGCTAATTGAATTATTTTTTCTCTTTTCAGGTGAGTATCCACTGTAGCCGTAACAAACTCTTCCCAAGGATCTGGTAAAGCAAAAGCGCCAATAACAGTAAGAAGTGATTTATTTCTTTCTCTCTGAGTTCCTATACTTGAGAAATTTGATCCTATTAGGAAAATGTTCATTCCTGAAATATAGAAGATGTAACATGATGTTATATTTATTGCAATTGCACTGAAAATGAAAAATTTCTCTACATCTGATACGAAAGTTGTTTTGATAGTAACAGGTCCACAAGCTTGCAACGAAAAGTTATTATTTGTATAAAAAATAGGTATTCTTGCACGACGAGATTTCGCTCTGTTACTCACAAAATAACCTACATTACACATCTAAAGCAATAATTGTTTTCCTTTTTGCAAAAATCAGTGTCCAATACCGGGAAAAAATTATTAACTAAACGTTGAAACTTCCTATGTATGGTCCTTTGGGTGTTTTAACTTTCCACAGTTCATCTTTTCCAAAAAACTCTATTTCTAGCAGGTTTGGAGATAACAAGAGAAACTGACCCAGAAGACCTGATGTCAAGAAGCAAATTTCCCCCACAAAATCAAGCTTTCAATCAATATTCGTAAATACGCTAGTTGCAAAACATGGTATTTGCGAAAATTCTCAGTAGCTGGATTTTTTCAGGCTGCCGCAAACTTGGGTACGCTCTACTGCTAGAATGTCTCGAAAATTTTGTCAGACAATGTTACCAGTAAATTTTCGATTCAGAAAAAGTCAGCCGTGTGTCATAACCTTGCCGAAGTTTCAATGTTTAGGTAATGGACCATATTCGTAAGGAATAAATTGGTGACACGTTCATTTTCTCTGTGATGGCATTCATAGCTGCCAACACTGTAAAAATTAATGAGCCATGTATTTCTTAACGAATATGATCCATTGGCGGAAAAATCAGATTTTGAACTGCACAAATTTTGGGCTGAGAAATAAATATGGATCGGTAATTTTCGCATTTCCTTTATCTATTTCATTTAAGTTTAGAAATTCTTTGAAGAAATCATTAATTTGGAAAACTGTCACGGAATTATATCACACAGTTCATCTATTACTCATCTTCACAAGTACTCTGCCGCTGCCATTACTGCAATCAATTATGGCAATACATTCAATGACGCGAATGAAATTTATTGCGCATGAAATTGTGTTGATTTGAAATTACGTTGTTCAAATTGATAGCATAAATGAATAATATTTACAGGACATCGGAGTACTCTCACGAACGTACATATGCAGGTGTTATTTTTTTCTTCAGTATTGATGCAAATTACTCGAACCATATCACGAATAAATCTCAAACTATCTTGTTTTGTCATCAACCCCTCTGATTATCAGTCATCCCCTCTAAAAAAAATAAATAGAAACCCTACTACTCTTCTGTGGTATTAATTATATTTCGAACATCATTCTGGTTGGGGTGAATTAGGGGGTTGGCTAGCTTGGGCAATTCTTCATATCCTAGAAACACTTGTGAGCTACATTTCATTTTCCTTCGTTCTTGAAATATAGTCCACTGTAAGTTTCTGAATTGTCCCTCTCTCCTCCTCCCATCCCACCCCTCCATCCTCCACCTCACCTTTCCCCACCCCTCTCAAGAAAATTACCATATTTCATGAACGAAGGAAAATACAAAATTGCTTACAAATGTTTCTATAATATGAAGAATGGCCTGCGCCAGCCAACCCCCTCATTAGCCCCAGACATAGCAACCCCAACCAGAATGACATTGATGATGAATCTCTTTTGTTCGTCCGCAATGTTCGGAATATAATTAATTCCACAGGTATTTTTCACAAGCTAATCAATGAGGTATCACAAGTAGGGTGTTTCTTTTAAAATTATTTCAGCAAGGTTTGCTGGAAATCAAGGGATTGATGGAGGTGAATTAATTCATCAGTTATTTTAGTTTCACTTTCATATCCTAGACACATGGACAACTCGTAATAGTTTTCTCATTATGTTCATGAGCATTAAAATTTTCACCCTGTTGGACATACAATCAAACGAATACTCATTTTGTTGATTCTTAATATTTTCAATTATTTCTATGAACATTGTTTTGCCATGCTGTACTGCAACACCCTTTGTGATAAAAATTCATGAGCTACACCTTATATATGAAGTTCATTTCTGATAAAGATTTATCTCTATAGACACACACAAGTCGAATCGATGCATAATACCCTAAACAGTAATTTTGACACCCTGTATTTCGAAAACTGGTGGAAGGATTGATTTGTAAATGGAATTATGTGATAAGGATGCCAGAATTTACAGCATATCAAAATATATTCGATGGCTATTTTAAATATAAAATGTACTGGCAAACGCTTTCAATTGAAGTACGGGGACAAAACCAGTCAAATAATAATTTCCAACTTATTGTAATTTTTTGGTGAAATTGGCGATGTTTTTTTTTGGCATCGACTGCTGCGGTCATTAGCCATGTGTTCTTTATAGGCCTTGTTCCTAACTGCATGCGCAATCTCAGGAGCAGCACTGTTAATTGGAACGCAACAGTGAATCGTGCAGGACTCACCCTAGTCGAGCCACGAGATTTTAATAATTTAATCAGTTAAATTAAATTAAAAAATCCCAGCTCAACCAGGATTCGAACTCCGGACCTTTCGACTCAGAATCGGACGCTCTAACCACTGCGCCACGCCCCGACATAATTGGCGATGTTATATGAAAATCTGACAACATAAAACTTTATCCTGTTTGCCTCGTGAAACTATTCATGAAAAATTATCACTTATATTTGCACAATTGGTTTGTATTTTATCGGGTAAATTTGGTTGTTTAATGAGAAACTGTTTCCTAGCAATTTGACGAGAATAACTGTCAACTATTAAAAACACGACACCGAAGGTGGAGTGTTTTTAGGTTGACAGTTATTCGAGTCAAATTGCTAAAGGAAACAGTTTAGAATTTGAACAACACAAATTTACCCAATATCAATACAAACCTCGAGTGTAATTCGGCAGGACAATTTAATGAATGAGAAATTTGGAAATATATCAATGCAAACTTTATTTATGAAACGTTAAAAATAAACACATTTTTATTTTAATGTACAATTATTAAAAACGCAGTTATTGAAATTCATACTAGGAACAGTGATATCGCTGCGGGTGCCACAGCTAATCGTTTCTGTAGTAGATGTTGAAGTTTTTTCATTTTCCAATCGAATTGATTGAATAATGCTTGAATGATACTCTTTGTCAACTTGTAAGTATGGTTTTATTGATGATGAATTGCTGTGTCCTGATATTTTTATTAGAGCTTGTTCTTCAATTCCGCTTTTACTTAATTCGCTAACTGCTGCCGCTCGATCTAAACCAATGCGTTGTGCTGAGCATTTAGTCCTTTTGGAAATTTCATTAATTCCAATCTGCAAATTCTTGTACCAACCTTTATTTCGGCGTTCGTAGACACACCGAATCGACTCATTGTTAGTTCTTGAAAATTCAATAAGTTGTTGACAAACATGCCAAACTATTTATTCTGGTAACCAACACCGCGATAATTGATGAACAAATGAATAAGTGAAAAAACCACTAGTGTATTTGTCGTTGTGAAAGTTAAAGCTAACTTTTGCCGCTGTCAAAGTGACAATTGCACTGTGGCATATGCGATTTTTTATACATGAGTTAAATTGTCAAAATTATAATGCATTTCTTAACAAAAGGAAAACATTTAATTGTATATTTGTATTATAATTGTATATACTTGAATATTATTGGGCAGTTAAGTGTACATGATCTCTTCAAACATTGCAGATCAGCATATTTTTCTGCTGATTGTTCATCATTCCTAAAAAGACGAAAACGATTCATAAACCACATAACACTTTTTAACAAGATTACATATGATAAACGTCCTCCATATCTTTATAACAAAATTAAATTTGGGACAGACGTACACTCCCTTCACTTGAGACATAAAGGTCTTATCTCACCCCCGAAACATAAAACAGCGTTTTTCCGAAGGTCATTTACTTATAACGTCTAATGTCCCAAGCTCTTTTTGTACTGCAAATAAACTTTTATTATTATTATTATAAATTAGACAGTGCACCTCACTATCTACGAAACTTCGGGAAAAATGAATTCGTTTTCATTTAGGTTAATCTTTCTTCGATACTTTTTGCACTTCCCAACCAATTTTTTGTATCGAATTATACTTGGAAGTATCTTATTTACAGGGTGGGCTAATGGAATCTTTCCACCATAATTTAAAATCAAAATTTTGGAAAACGCTCGAATACGTCGATGTTTGATTTGAGGGGGAACTAATTCTCAGTTTTTTTACCCTCGTAGTTATGGTTTATCCAATCTCAGTTGAATATGACTTCATTCAGCTCAATATATAGGGTTAGTTCAAAATAGCACATGGTGTAATAAAGAATGAAGGATGAAAGCGGAAAATTAAATAAATATTATTCCCTATATAAAGAAAACAGTAGACCAGATTGAGTATATTTTACGTGTAACCGTTCGAAGCGTGGAAAGCAATCAGTAATGCGCTGACCGCCTGTTGCATAAATTACCGTAATTCACCTCTTAATATTTTTTATTGCTGTCCGGCAGCCTGGTGATATTTATGAAAAGAAGAACAGTAGCGTACTGAATGAACGATCAAATAGAAGTCAATATTTTCTCTCTACTTAATTTGTTTTGCCGTTAGACTAGGTATAAATGTAATTAATTATTGACAAACACTAGTTGTTATTATAGAGGTATCCGTAAACAGGTATAAAACTGTTCCAAAATTAATTAACATTTTGGAAATATTAAAGAAGGACATTGTAATAGTATATCTCAGTATACTTCTGCTTGAAGAATCCATTGTATTTGCAAAACATATGTCGCGGTTTTTTAAACTAAACGTGTGAGAATCAGCATTAAAGTTTTAGTATAAACGTTTGTGTATTTAGTGTTGCAACATGGCATTTTGGCGACCATTCGAAGAACGTGAGGAACAAGACTAACAACCTAATGAACAATTCGAAGAACGTAAGGAACAAGACTCACAACCGGATGAACAGTGGGAATTTAAAAACAAAGATCTTCATGTTCAGACTCAAAGACTTGTTCTAAATATATATAAAAATCTTAAATAGGAAATGAACGACAAATGTGACAATGAAATTTTCGGAAGGATATCTCATCTCACCAGTTTGGGGGCATTCAACTATTTACAGAGTGGTTAAACAAGGGGATGTTGTGGATCATTATCGTAAAAGAAAACGAGAAGATCAGAAATTAAACAAAGTTGATGAGGCCACAGAACATTTTCTTCGAATGCAGGTTTATGATTTCTATAAACGAAACGAAGTACCTACCTTGGAATCAATCGAAAACAAATTATCTGATTATCCTGAGTATACATATAAGTTGCAGGAAACACTACGCCAAATTCTTTTAGACTGTGGTTTCGAACACAAAAAACTAAATCAGCGAATGGCAATAATGGAATCACCCCGGCTCGTTTTGCAAAGGCAAGATTACTTGCAACAAATAAAAGAACATCGGAAAATAAAACGAAATTGTTTCAATCAATTTGGCTGCCAGTCGGCGATGGTTCAAACCATGGCGACTGCAGAAATTTTTCTGATGGCCCGAGGAAGTGCTAGGTATCGCACGTAAAAAGGTAAAACCTCGTTAATTCTTGGCTCGCACAAGTTTCGACTTCTGAGGGCTGGCGTTCGTAAGGGGACGACAGCTGATTAACGGAAAAAACAATTTTAACAAGTTTTTTTTTAAGAACAATTTAGCTGGGGGGAACAACACTCAAAATTTGAATAGGGAAAAGGGGTCGTGCCATACCTCTGTTTGAAGGTATCATTGAGTTCTTCATGACCCTATAATTTTGCCTTATTATTTTCATCGATAACTAAATGACAGGTTGTCAAAATCTTGAAAATGGACTATTGTTTTCGTAATAAAAATACCAAATAATGAAAGTTTCAAGTTTAATAATCAGGTGTACACCTCAAATTTATTTTATTGTAAATTTGACGTGTCCACCTTATTATTGAACTATAATAATTTGGTATTTTTATTAAGAAAATTGTAGTCTATTTCCAAGATTTTAAAGCTGTCATTTCGTTGTCAATGAAAATCATAAGGCCAAATCATAGTGTCCTGAAGAACTCAATGAGACCTTCAAATAGAGGTATGGCACGACCCCTTCCCTATTCAAATTTTGAGGGTTGTTCACCCCCCAGCAACAGGGTTAGGCTACGGGGGTGAAAAAAAAACTGAAAATAAGTTCCCCCTCAAATCAAATATCGACTTATTCGAGCGTTTTCCAAAATTTTGATTTTAAATCCTACAAATTAGGGTGGAAGAATTCTTTGATAGCACGCATTGGGAATGGGCATTTTCACAATGAACATGCACACATTAATGGCAGAAAAACAACGTAAAACTGGTATGCCCTTGATTTGCACAAGTGCAAAAAGTAAATTAATTTTTGCACTAGTGCAAAGAATTTAAACTTTCGGTACAGTAGATAGTGTAAAAAGTAGCAACTGTTGGCTGGATCGTAAAAACATGATTTTTATATAAACTCTTATGATGTTTTTTGTGATAACTTATTCACAAAAGATATAGTCATTTTCAACAATCTGCCTTATGGAAAGAAAAGATTCGTGACCTCAGATGGTTTTATAAATTCGTTTTATTCGATTAATAACTACTTACTGACTTTTATAATTTTGAATGTGTACCCGATTTATTTAAAAGTATTTTAATGAAGGGCATTGTGCTAATGAAGTTTGAAATATATAAATGAACAGAGAGTTGCTTAGCTACATGCATTATTAGTCCTATCCGCTGTGAATATAAATTTTCATTATACCTATCTGAAATCACTATATTTACATGCTTATTTAGCATACTGAAAAAGGTTTTTTTCTGTGCGCTGGTGTAATTATAGCTGCCTATTTACAAGTCAAAATTAAATATTATGTTGTTGACAGTCTAGAAATCGCAAATTGTTTGAATATTTCCTTACCAACAGGGTAAATAACGATTGTTTTGTGGCAATTTCTGGATATTTTTGTACCATAAATATTTCAATTATTAATACATGGTTTTGTTCCTTCATCATTAAAAATAAATGTTTCTTAACGATCTGTGGTTTTCAGGTAGATATAATGAAAAATATCGTTCTTTACTCGTTCATAAATGCATTTATTTTTCACTTGTCCATTACTGCTTCATAATACCTTGGCAACGGTTGCTATTAACAGACCCATAACGCCCGGGGCGTTATGGAGGGCATTATGAATCATAATATAATGCAACACTTCGATTGTTTAACACACCTTATAATTCACCACTGTCTACTACCCGAAATAACAATACTTATTAATTTCAATAACTACAAACTGCACTTATTCTATCTCGTATGGACAGACTACCACTTCTCTCGTCAACGTACTGGCCGAGAATGCCTCATCTATAGTCTTCATTCGCCTCATCTATCGGATGATTCAAACGTTCCGTAACAATAACGCCCGCTAAATGTTTTTTTCTGTGGTTCAATCAACAAATTACTCAAAAAAGTTCTATTTATAACTTTACATTAAAAAGGGACTAATTATTTTCTCTCAAATAGAAATTACAATTTTCAAATATTCCTGAAAAATAGTACCAAGTTTGAAGTTCTGTGAGTTGACCGATGATGTGCATTCGGTTTCGTTCGGAACGTTAACATTTTCTATTTCGGAAACGGAATGGGCTATCATTGTAGCAATTTTGTTCTTCGAGGACATACTTTCTTCAATATAGCTCTCCGCTACCGTACTACTCTTTCATTTTCCATGTAATTTTAGTGTTTCAAAGGAAGCACCACCTTGAACAATAAGCGTTGACGACGTTCGGCGTAGTCAATGTCCGGTGTAACCTTTCGGGTTTTCCAAATTAAGGTATTTCGCTAGGATAGAAGGTACAGGTAACTCAATGCATTTATTATTTCTGTAGGTTAAAAAAAACCTACGTTGTTTACATCTTTTGGTCGTAGTGCAATGTACTTTTTAAATAAGTTCTAGGCTCCTATTTCGCTTTCTTCAACAATAGTGAAACTTTTTGAGGTTCAGGTCTTGGTTTCTGGTACCTTGATCAGTAATACGGCTCCTCTGTCTTCAATGTCATCAATTGTCATCTTGACGATTTCATCACGCCTTAAGCCTCCAAATACGCCCTTTACCAGAACAACTTTATGTAGCAGAAAAGTATCATCTGGAGCTTTTCTTATGAAAAGTAATACTTGTCCACCTTCCAACACCTTTGATTTTTTAGGAATGTATTCCTTTGAATTAACTTTCAGAAAGGCCATCAGTTGACTGAATGCTGATATATTAATGTTTTCTTCAACAATCAATGTTGATCTCAGCTGTGAGTATTTGGTCCATAGACTATTCGCACTATATTTTTCAGACTGAATCAATGTAAAATAAATAAAAAATATTAATATTTTTCATGAGATAAACTCACCAATTCCTGGAAGTATGTATGCCATTAAGACAGTTTCATTTACGGTAGTCACTCTGTTTTCATCTTTCCATTTCAAAAAATGGTCATATTCCTTCTCGTTTAAGTATTTCGATTTCACAGGCAGTAAATTTCCTAACGCCATTTCAGCTTTGAGCGTCACATTCTGTGGGATCTCCATAATTATTATGAGCACAACCGTTTTTAGTTTCCTCCACTAACAAGCTCTGTCAATTCTTACAAAAATGCAGCGTCATTTTATTAAATAAACAACCCTTAGCAACCTCTTCAATGTTTCCATGGCAATTGCTTAGAAGCTCACTTGTGCTCAGTTGCCAACCAGAACGCAGAGAAGAAATTTATGAAGTAAACAACGTCGTTTATGATAATTTTTTCGTGAAAACTAAAATCTTGTATGCACCATGAGCATTACTAGATCCTAACGCCCATCGGGCAACATTCATCCCTCGGGCCAAAGGCCCACCGGTGAATGTTACCCTCCGGGCGTTAGGATCTATATAACACACTTGGTACATAAATAGCTATTTCCGTGCGCATGCACGACTTCCCTTGTTCGGCTTCGACTCCCACGGGAACATGTCGCGCACGCACGGAAAAAGCCTATTTTCTGAACTCGTACTAAAATATACTATATCGTGTTGCTGGTAAAAATAAATTAATTCAAATTGTTAAGAACATTGTTTATTAGTGCAGTATATTAGGACAAGTCAGATGTTTGCTTCATATTTTTGGCAATGGACCTCACATAGTTTCCAAAGTTTTAGTTATATATTGTACGAGGATGTATTGATATCTAGTTAGCCTAGGCCAGTTCCCTGCATAAACAAAATATTGCGTTACCATAGCAACAAACAATAACTTATTAAAAGGGTCAGTGTAAAGTTTGACGTCAAAAAAGTAAACCAGAGTTACGCAATGAATTAAAAGAAAAAATATGTCCACCGAAATTGTGAAAATCAAAAAATTGGAGTATCATCAAGTACCTGTATTTAAAAGGGTTAAAAGGTTAGCAGATTTACGAAAATATGCAATACCCTTGGTGATCAATGTCCTTCGTATGCGAACGTGAAAAATTGGACTGCAAGTTTCAAAAGAGGTATATTTTCCATTGAAGATGATGACCTATCGGGAAGGCCAGTTTCTGTGTCAGTCCCCGAAAATATCGATGCAGTTCATGACATGATTTTAACAGACCGTCGAATTGGGCTAAAACGGATATCTGAAGCACTGAATATTTCATACGAACGCGTTCATCTAGTTCACGTCAATTTGAACATGAGAAAAATTGCTGCAAATTGGATCCCCAAATGTTTGAATGTTGACCAAAAGCGTGCAAGGGTAGTAGCATCGCGTTCGATCTGTGCTCGATTTGAAAACGATGTAAACTTCTTGAACCGAATTGTTATTATGGATGAGACTTGGGTACATTTCTATACGATCCAGAAACAAAGCAACAATCGATGGAATGGCGACACTCCGGTTCTCCAAGACCTAAGAAGTTTCCTGTCCAAAAATCTGCTGGAAAAGTTCTCGCTTCAGTTTTTTGGGATTGCCATGGAGTTTTCATGATTGATGTTTTGGATAAGGGTAGAATAATAACTGGAGATTACTATTCGACATTACTGAAGAAAAGTTTAAAAGGTCGTAAATTTTCTTCCAACGAGGAGGTAATAAAAGCTGTGGAGGTCTGGTTTGCAGAGCAAGAAGAAACTTTTTTTTTTGAAAGTTCTAGAGACGTTGCAGGTTCGCTGTAATAAATGTATCCAGTTGAGAGGAGAATATGTTGAGTAATAAAATATTTCGACATTGAAATTTTGTTTGGTTCTATAGTAGGCTAAGAATTTTTCAATATATCCTCGTACAGTTGCTATCGTAACAGCTGATATTGCTATAAAGTAATTGATGGGGATCTATTAATAGATTCCAATGTGCTGTTTTCTAAAATTGTCCTTTCCCACATATAAGAATATAAGATAAGGAATTTATTTTCCGTAATAATCGTTCGTAACAAAGCCATAGTAATGTTTTCCCATTTCAATATATTTTATATTTAGTTACGCACGATGAAGGATCACATCGGGAGGGGACATAAAAAAGTCGTAACTTTTGACCTATTTCGTGGATTGTGGTACAAGGCGGTGTTTGTTTTTAGCCTTGGCTTCTCCACCCATTCGAAGCACGTGGACAATACGTAAACTATATCTGTATAGTTTGCTGTTTATGTTTCCGGGTTCAGGGGAAAATGCTGGGGTCAACGTTCTGAAAGATGCTCGTGAAAGTGATTCATGAAATAGTAGGAAAACGGATTTTTTAATTCAAGAATGTTGTTCAATCTTATCAAGGCGTTTAGTCATCAATTATTAATGTTTCATTCAATTCGAGAAAAATGTGCCAGGGAAGACTATGAAATTTATAACAATATATACCGGGTGTCCGGGGAAGGTGGCTCACGCCTATAACTTTTTTCTTTTTAAAGATAATGGAATAATGGAAAGAAATTTGGAAGATCTGTATACGATATAAAACTTTATTTTTTGCCAAGTAACTCAACTTCATACAACCTCCGGTTTCACCGGAAGTGACATAAACTTTCGATTTTTAAATGGGACACTTCGTTTGTCTCCATATGACTTTCTCATTACAACCATGTATCAATTGTCACTTTGTTTAACCAACTTTTTTTTCTAGATTCATTTTTCAATCCAGAAGGCTATCATGGATGCGTTTCAATCACTAATTTCAGCCCAATTTTTTTTTTTTTGAAAAATAGAACTTCACTGTTTTTTGTCAAAATGCTATGAAATTTAATGTTTGAATTGAAATTACAATTTTTTTTCACATGGGGGCTCGTCGGATTAGAAAAAAGATACCACCGCACACTATTAGGTTTCAAACAAACTTATTATATTATTATTCAAAATAAGAATCTTCAAAACATTAGCTTTTGTAGAAACTTGACATTTATTGACAATTCAGAAATTGTTATTATTCCTGTTAAAATTGAACAAAGGCATCGCCATTTATACATGGTCAAAATCAAATGTGAGATTTGCACAAGTTGCAACTTCTTACTTTCGATACCAAATAACTGTCCATTTTTAGGTCTCGGGCCAATGGAGACTTTTGATAAGAAAGGTGGAAACTACAACATATCCAAATTTCTGCCAATTCGACAGGGATCCATTTCCCATTTGATTTGTGCGGGGTCCTTTAAAAATTAAATTTTACATAGCGATACACTGACGAAAACAGTAAATTTGTATTTTTCTAAAATTTTAGGATGGAAATTGGTGATTTGAACGTATCCATAGCTCTCTAAAACAAAAAAATTATTTGAAAATAACAAAAAAATTGGCTGTAAAAAGTGAAAAGTACATGGTTGTATTCATGTCATATCGACACAAAAGAAGAGAAAATATACCAGGTATTCCATGCAAAATCGAAAGTTGAAGTCACTTCCGGTAAAACCGGAAGTTGCTTGAAGCTGAGAATAGAGGAACCAAACCCCGTCACTTCACTTTAATGCTAAAAGGTCAAGGATTAAATGAGTTACAGGGTGTTGAAAGTGTCAAAAAATGTAGTCCAGAATAACTCTATAACGATTCAACATTTCTTTATGAATTTCGGTATGTTATTTGTCAACATTCTGATTAAAATGTTAGATATATAGATAGGTAGAATTTATTGATCCTTTTTGCTACAGGTTATGTAGATGGGACAAGTCACAGTTTTCTGTATATCGATACAGATACAGTAACAATAAATCAAATATAAGTTGTACAGGCACCTTGACATATACACACTTACAAATCTAAAGTATAGATAAAATATGACGACACAGGACATTTAAGAATAAAATAAATTATAATAAATTATGTTGACAGGTAGTCATCATGTAGGTATGTACTCGACATTGATGAGAATGTATGTTTGGATAAAAAATATAGAATAAAAAAATTAATACATAAATATTGTAAAGAACATAGTACAGTGAGACAAGAACATTTTAAAATATATTAAAATATTCAGAATAAATACGGATATAAAAACATTTTTCTGATAGAAAAAGTTTCAATTTTTTTTTAAAGTGTTTGGTGACAGTTTCTTTACATCATTTGGCAAAACATTATAAAGGCGAATGGCAACAAATTTAGGAGATTTTTCATATCTTGCGTTATTATGTTTTTGTGTTGTGATCGTATTTTTATTTCTAATATTGTAATTATGCAGTTCAGCTCTCATTTTCTTATTTTCATGAATATATGTTAGTATTTTCAAAATGAACAAACTGGTAATAGTCAATATATTATTTTGACGAAAAGTCTCTCTACAAGAAGCTCTATAGTCAAAATTGAAAATCAGTCTCAAAAGTGCTTTTTGTTTTATAAAAATCCTGTTTGATTCAGTAGCTAGTCCCCAGATAGCAATGTTTTGGTATATAAGCGAATGGAACTTGGCATAATATACCGATATTAGTGATTTTGTATCAAACTTATTTTTGAGAGATTTTATCAGATAATATAATTGATTCAATTTTTTACATGTGAAATATATATGTTTTTGCCATGTGAAGAGTGAGTCGATCATTGTTCCCAAGAATTTTGTCGAACTGGCGAATTCTATTGGTTCGTTTCGGAAACTGAGATTGAGGTCATGTAAACTTCGAGATGAATTGGCATATTGCATGCATACTGTTTTGTTCAGGTTCACAATGAGTCTGTTCTTATCACACCAGTCATTAAATTCGATTAAAACTCTATTGACTAATTGTTTCATATCGTCAGATGTTTCGCTTGATAGGATGATAGACGTGTCATCTGCATAAAGATATTTTTTTCCATGACTTATATTAGTGGAAATATCATTTACATATAGTAGGAATATTAGCGGTCCAAGAACGCTACCTTGAGGGGTCCCCGTAGTTACGAGATACTTGTCAGAGAGTACGTTATTATGTTTCACTTGAAAACATCTATTCGTCAAAAAAGACACAAGTATCTGATTGATATTTCCACGAATTCCTATGTTAAAAAGTTTTTCTGCTTCAAATTTGGTGTTCAAGTCAAAGAAAATTCCTACAACAATATTTTTTTTGTCAATAAAATCGTGTATATATTGTGTTAAATCGAGCGTTGCAGTTTCTGTCGAGTGATTTTTCCTGAACCCATGTTGGCAGGCTGTCATCAGATCGAACATTTCCAGGTAATCATTTATGCTTTTTCAAAAATTTTTGAGAACGCACTGATAAGCGATATTGGACAATAATTGTCAATATTTTTACTGTTACCATTTTTCATTATTGGAACTAGGACGGCAATCTTGATAAGATCGTGATATTCAGTGTCAATGCAGTTCACTTGTTTGTAACTTCACAGAGAGGCGTACGGCAGATGAGAACACCTAATCGCCCCTCCCCAACATTCTCGCCACTGGATAAAAATCGATTTTGTCTTGTTTTTCTTGATTCTTAATATTTTTATACAAAAAAAAGATTGGTGGAGATAGAGACTTTTAACCTTCTGAATCGTGTGAAGTCTCATTTATACTCATTGACAAACGGTGAAGTTTTTTGCCAAAAATATCCGCAGCCGTTCAACAAACTCCCATTAACCTGGTATCACTGGATTCGTTATGACGATCCCTAACCACATGTGACCACCATAAACAGGGTGTCCCATTAAAAAAAAAACACTAATCTCATTTTTCACTCAAATCCGGATAACCTCACATATTTCGGGTAGGGTTCAGAAACTGACCCATCGGAAAAGAAAATCGATTTCTGCGAGAACACTCGAAAATATCTTTATATTTAGAAATTATAGGTATTTATGTACCAAGTGCGTTTTATAGATCATAACGCCCCGAGGGTAATATTCACCCAAGGGCCTTTGGCCCGAGGGATGAATGTTGCCCGATGGGCGTTAGGATCTAGTAACGCTCGTGGTGCATACAAGATTTTATTTTCACGAAAAAATTATCTGAAACGACGTTGTTTACTTCATAAATATCTTCTCATGGTATTTACTGGTCGGCAACTGAGCACAAGTGAGCTTCTATGCAATTGCCATGGAAACATTGAAGAGGTTGCTGAGGGTTGTTTATTTGATAAAATTGCGCTACATTTTTGTAAGAATTGACAAGCTTGTTAGTGGAGGAAACTAAAAACGGTTGTGTTCATAATAATTATGGAGATCCCACAGAATGTGACGCTCAAAGCTGAAAAAGCGTTAGGAAATTTACTGCCTGTGAAATCCAAATACTTATACGAAGAAGGAGTATGACCATTTTTTTAAATGTAAAGATGAAAACAGAGTGAATACCGTAAATGAAACTGTCTTAATAACATACTTCTAGGAACTGGTGAGTTTATCTCATGAAAAATATCTATATTTTTAATTTATTTTACATTTTTTCTGTCTGAAAAATATAGTGCAAATAGTCTATGGACCAAAAACTCACAGCTGAAATCAACATTGATTGTTAAAGAAAACATTAATATATCAGCATTCAGTCAACTGATGGCCTTTCTGAAAGTTAAATTCCTAAAAAATTAAAGGTGTTGGAAGGTGGAAAAGTATTACTTTTCATAAGAAAAGCTCCAGATGATACTTCTCTGCTACATAAAGTTGTTCTGGTAATGGGCGTATATGGAGGCTTAAGACGTGATGAAATCGTCAAGATGACAATTGATGACATTGAAGACAGAGGAGCTGTTTTACTGATCTAGGTACCATAAACCAAAACCTGCACCTCAAAAAGTTTCACCATTGTAGAAGAAAGCGAAATAGGAGCCTTGAACTCAGTTAAAAAGTACATTGCACTACGACCAAAAGGATGTGAACAACGTAGGTTTTTTTTAATCTACAGAAATAACATATGCATTGAGTTACCTGTTGGTAAAAATACTATTGGAAGTGTTCCTTCTATCATTGCGAAATACCTTAATTTGGAAAACCCGGAAGGTTTCACCGGACATTGTCTATGCCGAACGTCGTCAACGCTTCTTGTTCAAGGTGGTGCTTCCTTTGAAACACTAAAATTACATGGAAAATGGAAGAGTAGTACGGTAGCGGAGAGCTATGTTGAAGAAAGTATCTCCTCGAAGAACAAAATTGCTACAATGAGAGCCCATTCCGTTTCCGAAATAGAAAATGTTGGAATAACGGTCCGAACGAAACCGAATGCACATTGAGGAGTGCATCATCGTTCAACTCACAGAACTTCAAACTCGGTACTAATTTTTCAGGAACATTTGAAAATTGTAATTTCTATTTGAGAGAAAATAATTAGTCCCTTTTTTCTGTACAAATAAAACTTTTCTGAGTAATTAATTTATTGAACTACTGAAAAAACATTTAGCGGGAGTTATGATTCATAATGCCCTCCATAACGCCCTCCCTCCATAACGCCCTGGGCGTTATGGGTCTGTTAATAGCAACCATTGCCAATGTATTATAAAGCAGTAATGGACAAGTGAAAAATAAATCAATGTATTTAATTCTTTATGGGCGCACTGTAGGCCTTAATATAAAAATAATCATTTATATGGTTGAACAGAGAAAAATGGATTTTGAATGTTTTTCTCTGAAATACCTCGCCAGTTTTTGGAACGTCAGGAAAGAAAAGAATTCAAGATTCGAAGCTTTTAACGAAAAAATGAGTCGTTGTCTGTGATTTTGAGAAAAGAAAATGGGTTTTTGAGTTTTGGCGAAATGTTTTGAGAAATTGAATTACTGATTCAATTATTTCTGTTGGATTTGGTATGGAAGATCTAAGTGACCTACTTACTGTCTAACAACTATTGTATGAAAGATCTGATGCTGTCAGAATAGGACTTGAATGCAGTATCTATGAAACGAAATATAAAGATCTAAAGAAAAGAACATTAAGTGCTATAGAGATAAAAAAACCTGAAAAGGAGGGTTCCAGACAGGGAGCACTATCACTGATAAGCACCTGGCCATAAAGTCTTTCTCCTGTTTTATTCTTAATTTCATTTCACATCTCTAGTTTGGAAGCCAGTTAACATATTACTTCGTGGCGGACCCCTATGGTCTTTTATTTTTGGCTTTCTGGTTGAACGCTGTATACTAAATAAGTTTTGTGATGGACTACTTGGTCTTCTGTATTGGGATTATTGGTGGGACCTTAGGTTTCCCCAAACTAACGGTTGCCGAGGATGTTAACAGTCGATACATTCCGTGTTACTTATTACGTTTTTCCCGCTGCTTGTTGACATTTCTTAAAATTTGCCGAAATTGAAGTTTGTTTTCTTACCCTTCGTTCATGATTATTCGTTCGCTATTTCATTCTAAGTTGCTTGTGCGTGTAACTAAGTTACCGAATAAGCAGAGAACAATAATATTCAAAAGGTCTCATAACCTAAAAATTGATATGAATGAAGCTGAAGGTATTGCTTGTCAAAGGCAAAGTCATTATTACCCTAGGCATGTAAATGACACTATTTACATTCCGTTATCAAGATGAATTAGTAAACGAATGATTTACCTGTTTTGTTGCTAAGCATGTATGGACTATTTACGGTGTCGGCAGCGGGAAAAATTATTCATTTAACTTTACACGACTTATCGAAAGCAATTTTGGAATGTGGTAAAACTTAAACATTTAAAAGTATTGACCGATGAATTTTTATGATTCCGACACGTGTACTTTTGTGTGGGTTCAGCTCCGTTGTACGCCACTGATAACATCTTGATAATTAAAAGTTAAAGAAGGCTATTACATTAAATTGTGAAAGGCTTTCGCGGCCATCGTCACTTACATGGTGGTTCTTCGGGTAGTAAGGCCGACGTGTTTTCAGAGAAGAACTCGACGTTTCGCCAACACGAGTGGTTAGCATTTTCAAGAGTTATTTTAAAAATTTTCGCTTTCTGTAGTCGCTGTCAAATGCTTGACATTTGTTATACGTTGTCTCATTAAATACCTGTGATTTGACGTTCTTACATCTGATTGGTCCATAGCGTTAGCAGACATCATAGAATCGTTCGTACCGTTATTTTGTTGGTAGGGAGCTAATTGAGAATTTTTGAGAACTGGAAGCCAAACCTTGTTCAATTGTAGTCCTTCTTCGGTTCTGTTGAAGTTGCTGTGGTGTTTCTGGATTTCAATTGCTTCCCGGAAGAGTCTTGGGTAATACGCAGATGTTGAAGAGATGACTTGGGTTTCTTCAAATTTCACTCTATGGTTATCGTTGTTGAGAGTATGTTCTGCGACAGCGGATTTCTGTGTGTGCCCTAACCGACAACAAGCCTTGTGCTCTTTGATTCTTGTTTTAACGGAGCGTTTCGTGGTTCCGATATAAACGCTGCCACAGGAACATGGAATGCGATAAACCCCAGAAGAGCATAGTACGTCTCGTTTGTCCTTCGCAGATCTAAAGTGGTCTTTCAGTTTCTTTGAAGGTTTAAAAACGGTTTTAATCTCATATTTTCTTAGAATACGGCCGATACGATCTGTAACTCTGGGAACATATGGTAAGAATGCTTTTCTTTTTTCGGTGTTGGTTTGACTACTACTTGGTTCACTGGATGGACAGTCATTTGGTCTACTATTGATTCTTCCGTCTCTGATTTCTCTTCTATTTTTCATACACCTCTCAATATCTCTTTCTTTGTATCCATTAGAAAGAAGAGCGTTTTTTAGATGTTTCAGTTCAGCTTCCATGTATTCAGGTTCGCAAATTCTTCTAGCTCGATCAACTAATGTCTTGATTACACCTTGTTTTTGGCGCGGATGATGGTTTGAGGTATTGTGGAGATATCGATCAGTGTGTGTTGGTTTTCTATATACCGTATGCCCCAGACGTCTTTCTTTTCGAGAAATGAGAACGTCTAAGAATGCCAGTTTCTTTTCATTTTCAATTTCCATGGTAAATTGAATATTCGGGTGTATGTCATTGATATGGTTAAGGAATTCATTGAGTTTTTCTGGTCCATGGCTCCAAATTATAAACGTATCGTCTACATATCGTAACCATACCTTGGGTTTTAAATTTGCAGTTTCAATTGCCTTTTCTTCTAGTTTTTCTATGAAGAAATTAGCAATAACTGGGCTAAGTGGGCTTCCCATTGAAACACCATCTAATTGATCATATATTTTGTTATTGAAAATGAAATATGAAGATGTTAAGCATATTTGAGCCATGGACCAGAAAAACTCAATGAATTCCTTAACCATATCAATGACATACACCCGAATATTCAATTTACCATGGAAATTGAAAAAGAGAAGAAACTGGCATTCTTAGACGTTCTCATTTCTCGAAAAAAAAGACGTCTGGGGCATACGGTATATAGAAAACCAACACACACTGATCGATATCTCCACAATACCTCAAACCATCATCCGTGCCAAAAACAAGGTGTAATCAAGACATTAGTTGATCGAGCTAGAAGAATTTGCGAACCTGAATACCTGGAAGCTGAACTGAAACATCTAAAAAACGCTCTTCTTTCTAATGGATACAAAGAAAGAGATATTGAGAGGTGTATGAAAAATAGAAGAGAAATCAGAGACGGAAGAATCAATAGTAGACCAAATGACTGTCCATCCAGTGAACCAAGTAGTAGTCAAACCAACACCGAAAAAAGAAAAGCATTCTTACCATATGTTACCAGAGTTACAGATCGTATCGGCCGTATTCTAAGAAAATATGAGATTAAACCCGTTTTTAAACCTTCAAAGAAACTGAAAGACCACTTTAGATCAGCGAAGGACAAACGAGACGTACTCTGCTCTTCTGGGGTTTATCGCATTCCATGTTCCTGTGGCAGCGTTTATATCGGAACCACGAAACGCTCCGTTAAAACAAGAATCAAAGAGCACAAGGCTTGCTGTCGGTTAGGGCACACACAGAAATCCGCTGTCGCAGAACATACTCTCAACAACGATAACCATAGAGTGAAATTTGAAGAAACCCAAGTCACCTCTTCAACATCTGCGTATTACCCAAGACTCTTCCGGGAAGCAATTGAAATCCAGAAACACCACAGCAACTTCAACAGAACCGAAGAAGGACTACAATTGAACAAGGTTTGGCTTCCAGTTCTCAAAAATTCTCAATTACCTCTCTACCCACAAAATACGGTACGAACGATTCTATGATGTCTGCTAACGCTATGGACCAATCAGATGTAAGAACGTCAAATCACAGGTATTTATTGAGACAACGTATAACAAATGTCAAGCATTTGACAGCGACTACAGAAAGCGAAAATTTTTAAAATAACTCTTGAAAATGCTAACCACTCGTGTTGGCGATACGTCGAGTTCTTCTCTGAAAACACGTCGGCCTTACTACCCGAAGAACCACCATGTAGGCTATTACATTGTTTATGGAATGATATGCAACTTTTGTTTTTTGATTTACCAGTAGCTAAACGGAACAAGTGTTCCTGTTAAATGAAAATTTGTTCATGCGTAGGCCAGATTTTACGAGGTGTGGCTGGATTAACATGCTCTAGGCGGGCGGTATTCTCATTTCTAATTAAATTCTATCATTTATTGAAGTGTAAACAACTGATTTTGATCGTCAGAATATCGCTTGAAATTGAACTTTCATATAGAAGCCAGTTAGCCTATCGAAAGGTAGAGAAGTGTTGTAAAACAAACCAGAAAAAAATGCTGCTGGTCAATGAATTACGCCAATGAAATCATGCTTTTTTATTCAACTGTGCGTAAAGAACAAAAACGCACAACTGTGCGTTGTGATGCCTAGTACCTATAACAACCAAGTTAGGCTTGAACCACTCTAATAGTGACATTTATCTGTCTTGCGTTTTGACAGTAACATTGTCATTATTTGAAATTTGCAGTTCAAATCGATACTTTATAAATTATAAACCGATCTTTAATTTAATAGTAGTAGTAGTATATTGGGTGTCCGAGGAAGGTGGCTCGACCCGAAAACTTTTTTATTTTTGAAGAATCTGCATAAAACATGAAACTGCGTTTTTTGACGAATAAAACAAGTTCATGCAACTTCCGGTGTCACTGGAAGTGACTTAAACTTTCGATTTTTAAATTGGACACCCAGTATATTTTCACATCTTTTGTCTCCACATGACATTCTGAATACAACCATGTATCATTTGTCACATTTTGTAACATTTTTTTTTTCTAAATTTTATTTTTCAATCTAGAATACCATGGATACGTTCAAATCACTAATTGCAGCCCTTAAATTTTTGGAAAAATACAACTTCACTGTTTTCGGTCAAAATTTATGTGCTATGTAAAGTTTGATTTTGAAATTGAAATTACAATTTTTTTTCAAATGATATAGTGGTTCGTCGAGTTAGGAATAAAGTCCATTTTATTACGATTAACTTGATACCCCACATTAATAGGTTATAAACAAAATTCCGTTAAAAAACTTTGAAAATTACGTTAGACGTTCATAAAATGAAACATCTTTTGGTATTAGAATAAAATTTAAATGCATCGAATAAGGTCGAGACGGTCGCCTTCTTAGTTTACCTCGTTTCTGCAAAATTTAATTAGGTTTTTATTGTGTAATTATTCAAAGAACAGGTGACAGGTTGCTCGTTGCATTTAAATCTTATTTTAATTTATGAAAATCCTTCATTTTGAGAAATTTCTAATTTAATCTTTTAAACTTTTTTAACGGAGTTTGAAACCTAGTAATGTGGCAGTATCAAATTAATCGTTTTTGATTATGATTAATTTCTTTCTCCCTAACCCAACCAGCTACTATTTTGCCATTTAAAAAAAATTTGTTATAGAAATTTTAAAATAGAATTTTACAAAGCACATACAACCGGAAGTTGCATGAAGTTGAGTTACCCGTCAAACGATGCAGTTTCATGTCTTATACAGATTCTCCAAATTTCATTCCATTATCTTCAAAAACAAAAAAGTTATAGGCGCGGACACCTAGTAACATTTTTAAATTTAACGATAAGGGCTGTGTCTTCCCTAGCTCGTACATGTCTCTCGAAGACTGCTGAGGGTTGCTCTTTGAGATGCAACAGGTTGACGAAAATAATAACAAAAAAAAAATGTGGTGATTTGTATCAAATTCTCAAACAATATTTCCTTGAAAAATTACTTGGATGAAATTTTGGTATATTGACATTATAGTCAAATTTGATGAGATGAGTTTATTTCCGAATGTAACTGTCAAGAAATACGTGAAAAATAAGACAAAAGGTTTAAAATGATTTTGTACTCATCAACAAATCCAAAATGAATGTAGGTAAATAATATAACAGAAATGTCCTAAAGTTGATGCTTGAGAGATATTTGGCCACATGGTAGACAAGAATTAGCAACTACCTTCAGTTACATTATTGAAATGAAACCGACGATCAATTTCATCAATGAAATAAAAGAAAGCCAATTTTTTCTATGTGTATTAATTAAAAAGTATTTGGATCATTCCGGAATTAATGGTTTCAGAAAAGAAACACTATAACACATATATATGTACTTTTATCTCAATTCAAATTACCAAATAAGTATAAGACGTGTTTTCAAAATTCTGAATGACATAGCTGAATTGATTTCATCAGCTACAAAGATTCAAAGTTGTTGTTTCATAAAAAATATGCTCAAGAAAATGCATTTCCAAGAAGCCTTGTCAAAACACATTGACAACAAAAAACATGTTTTCACAAATAATAGACATCTCTGGATGTCCAGGATACACGTGGAATTTGCAAATACCGGGTGTAACAGGATCACGGTACACCTCCCGTATCTTCGTTAGTTTTGAAGGTAATAGATTGAAATTTGGAATATCTCATATACATAATAAGCAGCACTTTTTGAACTATAAATGATTTTTTTTCACCTCCGGTTTCGCCGTAAATGATACCAACTTTCGATTTTTAAATGGAACACCCTTTATATTATTACATTTCTGAAATTTGCATAATTTTCTGAATCCAATGATACCACATAAGTGACATTTCAAACGTCGAAATTTTTTATAATTCAATTTTTAGTTTTCCATTTAAGTGTGCCATGATGGTTCCGATTTATTCCAATTGACCCGTCTAATACTAGAAAAATCGAAATCCCGTCAAAAATACTAAATTGCGTTTTTTGTGAGCAAATAAAGTTAATCGTAATCGTTTTTTGGGTTAAAATCAATTTTTTCAAATGGAACCATATTGGTACCGTGGTACCATTTATTATTACTATTAATAAGGAATTTATCCATACCTGATAATAAAATGTGCGATCAATATAATCAAAATTACAACTAAAAGAAAATAAGAAATACAATTATGTTGTTCTACTTTAATACTAAGGAGTTACTAAGGTGGTTTTGAAAACAATGAAATTATTTCTTCAGATTGTCGAATATTTGTTGGTTTATCGGTGTTTTTATTGTATACCTATTGAAAAAGTCTTTACATTTGTTGTTATTTTTGTTCAAAATGCCGCACATTTATACAAGGGATGAAAAAGTGGACATGTTAATTATTGATGGAGATTGTAGGAAAAATGCCGTTGCGGCTAGAAACCTTTATGCCGACCGATATCCTGATAGACAATGTCCTGCGAGAAATTATTTTAATCGTCTTGAAAATCAATTCCGAAGAGAGCCTAACCATGATCCCGCGGAAAATGTTATCATTGACGAAGGAACGGAAATTAATGTTTTAGCTCGAATAGAAGTTGATAAGACTGTTTCTTTAAGGCAAATTGGGTTTGAATTGGAAATTAGTCACCTAACGGTAAGCCGAATCTTGCACAAACATAAATATAAATCTTTCAAATATCAATTGCACCAGCATCTGTACGCAATTGGATCTTGCAGAATAATGTGCAGCCAAACAATGCTTTTTGGGAAGAATTTTATTTTCGGACGAGTCTAGGTCTACAAATATGGGATTATTATTATTATTAAGAAAATAAAAATTTATTGCGGGAGGGTAACTTTCAAGTGCGGTTCGGTTTCAATGTTTGGCTTAGAATACTCGATCGTAGAATCATTGGTCCAATAATATTTGAAGGACCCTTGAATGGAGCTAGATACTTAGGATTTCTGCAAAATGAAATTGAGGACAGTTTAACTAAATTACCTGTCCATTTACGACAGGGAATGTATTTCCAACAAGATGGAGCTCCTCCCCATAATTCAAGAACAGTAAGTGATTACCTTGAACAGGCATTCGAAGAAAACGTATTTCGACGAATGGTCCTGTGCGATGGCCTCCAAGGTCACCTGATTTGACACCTCTTGATTTCTTTGTTTGGTGCCATTTAAAAAACATTGTCTATGCAACCGCCGTTACAACTCTCGAAGACCTGGAGTTGCGAGTAAGACGCGCAATTATAAGTATAATTAAATTAAATAAAATAAATTAATTAAATTAAATTCCGACTTCAAAATCGGAAATTCCGAGTTTGAAGTCAGAAAAATAAAACTGTTATGCCTACGCTTTCATACGAATCGAATCACTGTTATTAATCAACATGAAATTTTGACAATTTTTGACAGTCTTTTCTGACTTCTAAATAATTTTCCCCTCTGGCCTCCGTATCGTATTTATTTGTGGGTGATTTTGTGAATTATGTTCGTCTATGGATTAAAATTCCTTCATAATTCTCGGATTTTTCTCTTTTCAAAAGATTCATCAATCCACCTTCTCACTACTCACATGGCATAAAAGGCCATTATTACGTCTAGATCAATAGAAATCATTATTCGTAAAGAACTGTCTGGGCCTTATTCCCCAGACGTATTTATCATTGTGAAATGTTAAAAATTAAAAAGGTTCCCTTTGCGTTTCCAGTAACAAAGAAGCAGGTCTCTGAATGTGACACAGGTGTTCAGATGCATCGAAAAGCTTCGTCTTTTGTAATGTAGGATTTCTATGAGAGTGGTTGGGCACAGGCATACCTTGATGGTGGTGAAGTGGAACTGTGATCCGTCGGTGAGACGGCAGGTGGGTTTCGTACGATATCTGAGTACCTAGGTATTGTCGAGGATTAAAGCAACGTCTTCATCATTTTTATTAATTTTTTATTGTGGCCAGTCATTCGAAGGATGAACACTTGTATTGTTAAGTCAAAATGGATGCGTTGAATGTGTCCTTTTCTGACAATACCCTTTTATCAATAATCCTTATTTGTTGTCATGGGACCAGTTTTTCAATGTTTTTGAATGCGGCTAAGAAAACTTAGCTTTTGATGATATCGGTTTCAGCAAATACGTGATAATAGACATCTTAGCTCATAGATAACTCATAACTTTGGCAAAAAAAAGCATCCCGCAGACAGTGGTGGTTCTACTATAATGCAAAACCTCGCAATGCTGTTAGGGGTCCACGCAGAAGTGGTACGTGATAATAATAAAAATAATACTGATAATAACGTCAGAAGTATGTCGGGGCGTGGCGCAGTGGTTAAAGCGTCCGACTCTGAGTCGAAAGGTCCGGGATTTTTTAATTTAATTTAACCGATTAAATTATTAAAATCTCGTGGCTAGACTAGGGTGAGTCCTGCACGATTCGCTGTTGCGTTCCAATTAAGTGTGCTGCTCCTAAGGTGGCGTATGGAGTTAGTAACAAGGCCTATAAAGAACACATGGCTAATGACCATAGCAGTCGACGCCAAAACACCAAAGAAAAAAAAAAACAACGTCAGAAGAAAATATTCGATGACACTACCTGGCAGAAGCCCATTAAACTAATAGTAAAAATGGATTAAGCAATCCAGACTTCTGCATTTGACCTATACAATAGGTACACAGATAAAAAAAGATTTTTTAATTCAAAAATATACATACTCTTGAATAGAATAATCTTCTGGAAAGAATAATTATTTCTTATTAATGAATATACTCCCATTTCAAACTGATTTTTGCTTCTTTACATAAATTCTCTTGAAATGAATTTGCTTGCAGTGAAAACATTCTATTCTTCATTCTAGAAAACACTCACATAACTCATTGTGAAACATATCCTCTTGACACAAGAATATAATTCCTTAGTAGATATCACTATCCGTGCCACGTGACATATTCAACCAATGAGCAATCAAAGCAGGTGGCGGCACCGCGACCTGTGAATACGACTTCCATTTATTTCTACCATTTCGTCCAGTTTGACCATTTCGGTTGTAGGTTATGAGGCTATTCGTACCTATATGAATGTTAGTTTTGTGCCTACTGGAAACTGTTTCTATACAATAAAAATGCAATATCGAAAATTGAATTTGGCCCATTATGGGCCAGTTGTGAAAATGAGTGAAATATGTTTTGGTCTTCCACAGTTATGTGTCTAAAAATGAGAGGCGTTCTTCATGTATTCAATCAAACTGTAATATGCGTCACCACTAACTAGTTTTATTGAAACTACAGTTATTAAACTTAAAACTATTCTCATATAAAACCATTATTTATACCTAAATTGTTCGTAGTTGTGAATCTATGCTTTGTTTAATCTATTCATTGTTGCCAAAATGAAAATGGCTTCCATTCTATATTTTATAACCAAGTGCAAAGTAAAGCTAAAATATAAAAGTGGCCAAGAGGAATCCGTCAAAAAATCAAACTAATATTTGGTTGAACTTATTCAAGAATACAATCTCTTTGAATCAACGCAATTATGCGTTGATGCAAAAATTCCTTTCTATTAGTGTATAATCATCGGCAATCTAAACGCCAAAACATGTCTCAACCCACATGGGGGAACACCTACGGTCCGGCTTCATGGTTTTGACAATTTATCAGCACAGGGCACCTCACCCAACGCAATCGAAATTATAATTATTATAATCGAAATTATTTTCGGGATCAATAGGTTTTTTGACTGCGTTTGATGAGCTGCCCTGCGCTGATTGGCAAAACCATGAAACCGGTCCGTAGGTGGGTTGAGACATGTTTTGGCTTTGAGATTGGGAGAACATTGCAAAGTAGTTCTTGTAGAATACTTTGTATTGATGTACTGATGTATTGAAACCATTGTTAATTTATGCATACATAATAAATAAGCAGTAAAATCATAATAATTTTTGAAGGGGAAATAAAGAAGGATTAGGAATATTTAGAGAAATAAATGATTTTTTATGTTAATAAATATTTCTTCATTTTATTTTTAAAAGCTGTTAAACTTTTTGTGAGTTTGAGGAAGTTTGGTAAATTATATTGAATCTGATGACGAAGCTTCATCTCTAATTTTCCCAAAATAGGTGATAAATTTAGAGAAGGTAGAATCTTCAGTGAAAATAATTTATTGTTAAATTTCCGTCAACCTGTTGACACCTACGCGCATCCCTCTACGGAAGACGAAGCGCTTACCTTTCAACGTGTGATGCCATGCACGAGACTGGTGACCAAGCTGGGAATCGAACCAACGACCCTACGCTTGAGAGGCGATGGCTCTAAAAGCCGACCACCATGCACGGCCCATCACAAATAAGTGATCAAACCAATTGGAATATAGATGCTCCTGATACTGTTACTAATTTCCTAGAGAAGGTTGTGGTATTATTCAAGAAATGCTTTCTTTTAACAAGAATCAAAAACTAAAAAAACCTTGGGATACTCCAGGATTGAAAGTTTCTGCAAGAAATATTAGATTCCTGCGTACTATCAGGAAGATTACATGAAATGAAGCGTTTGTTGTATATTTTAATAAATATAGAAGAATCTATTTTTATTGCAAAAAATTTAAGGATCAGTGGTATTCACTTGTGTACAGTGAACACCAGAACTCAATAAATTAAGTAAATACATGTGGTGAAGGAATGAAATAATGAAAAAAGTTCGAAATCAAAATGCTCAAATCAATAACATACTGGTAAGTATTGAGTTTCCGAAGCATGTTAAAATAAATACCCATTAAATAATATCGACCACTAGGAAAACTATGAATAACATGTTAAAACACCTCTGAGTAAGTAGCACAACAATCGGACAACTAAATATGGATGATGTTATGCAATAATGAGTCAAGCCACAGTCAGCTAGTTTCATAAAAAATATCAAAATGGTTTAGCAGATCTTGGAATGATGGAATGTGGCTTAAAACTATCGTCAGCGGATGGAGCCCCCTTACAATTGCGGGTTGAATCATTTTTGCTTATTGTAGAATAACACTTTGGCGATTCCAATGACTGTGATAGCTCAATTATTAAAAAATGTGGCTTGACTCATTGTTGCATAACACCATCCATATATCTTACCTCATTCCGTAAAACTTTTATTTTTTGCCCACTGAACAAATAATGTAACGAATATAAATTTTCAATGTTCAGTAAAATTATTAGAAACTAAATTCTAAATTGAATCTAAATCTGGTTCGCTCTCTCATTGGCAATAGTTTTTTTGAATATACATGTTATTATTGTTTTATATGGATCAATATCGTTTGTCAATTCTTCAATACTTCACAAATTTGTTTACTATCAACTTTCTCGTAGCTATTATATAAAATATGTTAAATGACACAATGTTAGGAATCAATATTAATATATTACCGTAGTGAGACTAATTCAAGCCTCTTTCTATATTGTGAATATCATTTATGTAGGGAATATTGTAAATTAAATTTTGCAAAACCCACGCGCAACTTTAGTTTTATTGAGAATTCCGTGTTTATTTGCATTTCAAAAAAAATTATAGGTATGGTTAATTATGTAATAACATTATGGTAAAAACATTCATTATTACTTTACTATTATTATGTCGTTGTAAATTAGAAAATCAGAACGTTCAAGGAAGTGAAACTGCTCATCCTGGAAATATAAGCATTTCTTCACGTAATTGAGAAGATTTTAGTTATTAGAAGTTGAAGAATGCACTCGGATGCATAAACATGAATTACAAAAAAGTAATATCCAGTATTATATAGGGTGTCCAAGATCGAAAAAAAACAACGGCTCTCCTAATCTAATAACTTTTCAAAATTATGCAGGGTATCAAACATCAAACCGATCAAAATATCAAAAAATTATCAAATTTTGCTGAAAGTCATTTTGTATCCTTTATGTATATCTCAAACACTGTCAATTTCTTTCAATTCATTTTTGTGCTTTAATTTGATTTTTGGAGGAGCATTGCCATAGCTTGATTTTGATGGTGTTATTTGAAAGTGTTACATATGAGGCTTAGAATGATTGTTTTTCATAATACAAATGCCTTACAGTAAACAACAAGCATCAGATATACCAATTTTATATGACGGGAACTGTACTTTCCAAAATCAATGTCCATTCTCAATGTTTGTGTTATATCCTAGAATTATAAGTAGTCATTTTACGTTAACTTTGAAACTTTTACGGTTTAGAACTATTTTTACACAATAGGATTGATAAATACTACATATTATGAATTATGGACTATTGTACCGTAGACTCTTACTTTCTAAATTCTTTATATTCATTTTAATTATACATATTTACGCTTTGTCAACAAAAATCCAGTTCTTTTGTCAATAAAATATATTTTTATTTGGTTTGATTTAAGGACTTATGTCACCCGCCAGTCTATACTGGACCAGGAAGTTGCTCCCATATTTCATTATAGAAATGAGAACATTTTTTATGCATCTCTACAAAATTGAAAGATTCTGTCGAAGAATTTCACTAATGGTTTCGTTGTAATACTGTTGGCCTCAATCCTTCCACTGAAACTATTAGTATTGTATTATTCTATGAAACTAACACTGCCATTGTTGTTCAGCAAAAGTGATAATGAACTGTCAGTAGTAATATTCAAGCGGTATTATGTACCAATCAGTCAAACGTTTTGTTCTGTTGAAATCGCGACCAGTTCTACCAGTTGCAAAAAAACAGTGGAACAAAGTGGGTGGTAATAGAACTATTAATTTTCCTTATAGCAGTTGGGGCAATCATTTCTTTTGATTAGCTAATACATCTTTAAGGCCTAAGTAAATATAATCTGTATCTAATACACCGTAATTTTATATGTAGAATAGGTGCACTCGGTCAACGTAATAATATCTTACATAACAATTTCTAACCGCAGAATCACGCCTGGGTACAATTGATTTTTATGGGAATTCAAAATGCCAATGAAGCATGTCAATCTTATTTGTTTTATGTCTAATTTTATTCAGGCGAAAAAGTATGAGAATGATGTCTAACGATATGATCATTAAATTGTGTTCCTTTATATATTTTTATATATTTCCCGTCATTAATCTATTTCATGGTTTTCTACAGTGTGTGATATAATGATGGACCAGTGCTGATGCATTTTTGAGATAAAAAAAAATTAACAGCATGAGACCTAGGTACTGGAAGAAGAGCAAAATATTGTTCGAATGACGGAAAAAATAAATTGGAGTCGACAAAATGGAGAAGGGTGGAACGGGGTGAACTTTTAAGGGTTGAAAGTGGTATTTCACGGGTTTTCGCGAATTGCAACGAAATTTGATCTCCTATCGAAAACAGTGAAATGTGTGAATAAAAAGATCTACAACTTTTGTATTCAAAATTTTTTCACGTATCCTCAAATGTCCCGGGAAAATCAGAAAAACCGATTTTTCAGTTATTAATTATTTTCTCACTTGAAAATTAAAAATTTTTCACGAAATTTAGTGGAAATATAACTTATATATATTATGTTTCAAGTGTATTTTTTTTGTAGCGGAATACAGATTTTTCCTTTTTTGTCGACAAATTCTGAAAAAACGACCTCATTTTCAACTGAAGAGTTTCACCGATGAAATTCGTTTTTCGTTGAAGCGTTTACTTTTAAATTATGGAATGTGGATTTTTTTTCCAGAAAACGCGAAAAAATTAAATTTGCAGCGAAAATTAACTCCTACATAAAAAAGTTAAAGAAAAAAGTTGTTGGCAACAAAAAGATCTACAACTTTTGTGCTGGGGATATATTTTTTTACATAACCTCAAATTTTCTGGTAAAATAGAAAAAACTGTTTTACTTTAGTGGAACCAAAATTATAAGCGTTAGTCTTAGTATTAAATAATGACTACCATACGACGAGTAAACTTTTTTCAGAATGAAATCGGCAACAGATAGAAATGTCGATATTGGAGCCGAGAAAATTCCCTTCGGAAGAGGAAGACCAATACTCAGTTTCCCAAAAAAGTAAATGTTTGGACATGGATCATAAATAATCAAATACTTTTGATTTTTGTTCAACTATACATCAAATGTTGGACGTTTTTGAATGATTTTTGAGTTCCAACATTGAAAAGATAGGAATATCTGGTATCAGCAAGATAGTACTGCTTTTTTCCCAACAGACGGTAGACGAGGTGCAAAAGAGAGACCAGCCTGTTCTCCCGACATGACACCGCTTGACTACTTTTTGTGCTATTACATGAAATCCCTAGTATATGTCAATAGACCAAACAATATTGAAAGTTTCAAAATCAGAATTAGAAAAGAAATAGAACATATCACTCCCGAAACCATTCAAGAGGACGATAGGTAACTTTCAGCAACGCCTTTACTATTGTCAAGATAAAAAACAGCTTTCTGTTGGAATATTTGGTCTGAACTATTTCATTATAAATTTGTTACTAGTACATTTGACTGTACACGTTATAATAAAAGATTTGAATTAAACAGTTTATTCAATTATTTTTTATGACGCATGAACAATTCAAAAAATAGATATGGCTGTAAAGACAACTGAATACCCTTCAAAAGGAGGCATCACTTGACCCCTATTTCATTTAAAATTGGGGCTGTGGCTGTGGCTGAGCGGGTTGAAGAAGGGGGGGGGGGCTTCAATTTCACATAGTGTTTTTTCAAAAACATTAATCAATGTAATCAGGGTTTTTCTTGAAAATAGCTAATAACGTAGAAAATGAATTGATCCGTTACATTTGGTGCTCACTCTATATGATGAACACATTTATATAAAAACAATCCAATGATTTTTTTTTATTAGAGCTACTTTAATTAGATTCATTGAAACCTGTATTTTTTAAAGCATTTCCAGCAGATGCACACATGCTATACTACCGATTCCTTTAATCTATTCTCGTTTCATTCATAAATCCTTACAAATCTCTCACTCGCTGCGTTCGATAGAACTATCAGTAATACACAAAAAAACGAGATAGTTCATAACCGTTAAATGACGAGGTTGACTTCTTCCATCTGCTGATAACCAACACAATTCTATTTTAGTTGCCAATTCTCATGGACATCTGTTACTTGTTTACATGTTTGCAGAAATGAGAAAAGTCGTCTGTTCGTTTCATTTTCCGTATCAACTGAAATCAATCTGCAACGACTTACATTGTTGTTTTTTTTTAAAATATATTGACTAAAATTTCTCTGTTGTAAACATTCATTCGGAAGTACGCCTTTTATCTATTCGGAGAGATTGGTCTAATAACAAGTTTGTGGAT
Organism: Chrysolina oricalcia; assembly: GCA_944452925.2. Lineage (NCBI taxonomy): Eukaryota > Metazoa > Arthropoda > Insecta > Coleoptera > Chrysomelidae > Chrysolina > Chrysolina oricalcia. The sequence goes on along the minus strand of OX101811.2, from coordinate 35,527,743 downwards.
GGCATCCTGATTACACCAAAATTATAATCCTTAAGGCTGGTTCATGTAAACGTAAGGTAAGGAAACGCAAGAACGCAAGAACGCAAGAAAGTTAAACTATTGAAATCGTGTAGACACGTTCATGATAAAACGCAAGGTAGGGTATGAAACGTAAGGTTACGCAAAAATTGACCGACTTTTAACTTTCTGCGTTGCGTTCTTACCTCTATCCAATCAGGGAGCTTTTAGAAACGATATATTCCGAGTGAAGACGACTGGTGTAAACCGTAATGACCAGAAAATCAGTATTGGTATTGATACTGTCAGTTGTGTGTGTGCCATATGCCATTTGCCACGAAAAATGTATTCTACCTTACGTTTTCGTGAACCCTACATTTCGATTACCTTGCCTTGCGTTACCTTATCTAGGAAAATTGTTAAATTTATAGCTATTGAAGTACTGAAATTTTCCTTGAATAATAAGAGCACAATTTCATTGTCAATGACAGAAAATATTTAGACAATAATTGTGAAATGTTTTGAATGTTTTTTTTGTATTGTTGTACAGTTTTTTATGGTATTCCATGTTTTGTACAAACCACATTATGTTGGTAGGATGTTATTATTTTATATAATAAATACATATACAGTCTTTCAAAAGTCTAGGAACGGTCTCATATTTCAGAAACGGCCCAGAAAAAATTAATGAAAATTTCTTCAGGGTAGTTTTTGATGATGCCCGATTTAATGGTGATATTGGCAATGTTGCCAAATCAACAGTTTTTCTGATATTGACGGTAACTCAATTTTTTTCAAATGAAACACCCTATTTATTTTCATTGCAATCAATTCAGCGCCCTTTCATCACTTATGACTCCAAATATCGGATTTTAAATTATTGTGATTTTTGAAATATGACAACATGGCTTTTTCGTTCAAAAGTCTGGAAACGTTCCAATATTTTCGATGCGGCTCAAGAAAAATTCATGAAATTTCATACAAGATGGTTTTTGATGATGCCCGATTCAATGGTGATATTGGAATTGTTTCCAAATCAACAGTTTTTTCAGATATTGGGAGTAATTTTTTTTTTTCATAGAACACCCTATTTATATTTAACGCAATCAATTTAGCGCCTCCTCATTACGTATGTCTCCAAATATCAAATTTTGATTAACTGTGGTTTTTAAAATATGAGAACATGGTTCGTTGAAATATCTGCGAACGGTCCAATATTTTCAAAAAGGCTCGAGAAAATATCATCACCATAGAATCGGGCGCTGAATTGATTGCAATAAATAGTCGAGCACAGAGCTAAAAGGTCTCGTACATGTTTTTTTATTGTTTTGCATATAAAATGAAAACTAATGGAGCAATCTGGTTGCTCGAATTAAAAAAATTGTAGAGAATTGAAATACGTTCATTAGAAGAATTCCTCTCATCTCCCGGTATCTCCTACCACTCGACCGCTTACGCGGGCTCGGCCATGTTCAGTATGTTTGCAAGCATTTTTCACCCATTTCACAGCATTGTAGCGCAAAATGAGAATATACGTTTTGTAGTACTATACTTCTACTTTCAAAATCTGTTTGAGAAATTGAAGTCGGATTATCACTAGAGCATGATACAATGATTGTACTTACTGTTTTCTAAACTTTCGACACATTGATTATTCGCAACATCGATAAATGTGTTTCTAACAAATTCAAATGTTCTCATTTTTTCTGGCGGTGCGGTGTAGCAACTGTACAATCACTGATACACCTAACACGTTTTTTGTATTTAAATATTTATAACAAAAATAATAAATGACAGTTGCGAGTCGAAAACATAACAGAATATAACTACGGACTGTCTTTGATGTTTAAAAAAATGTTTGAAATTGTTCAAGATTGTATTTTTTTTCGTCAACCAGTGATGGTACATTCGGTTTTCTGCTAATATTTTTATTACGAAAAAAACCTCTATTGATTGGCCTAAATAAGGAATCAGTAGAGGAATAGTAGTTTGGGTCGGTTTATAAAAAAAAATTATTTATGTACTGTAAATGTATATCCTGCTAGGAATTCCAGGTAGTTTCCAATTAAGGAACGTCAATATTTTTAGTATGTAACACTCTAATAGCGCACGAGGAAAATTTGTAAATTAAACAAATGCGATAAGATATGATTAATATAAAAAAGGCGTTCACCGCATATCTGTGTAATCCTAAATGTGTACCTATACCCTCGAAAGTGCGCAGTAATCTAACAGATGTTCGTGAATCCTCAGAACGTTAACAGTGTCGGAGAGTGTGGCTTTTTGGGGCGAGTCTCCCCCCACCATTGACGGTCTGATTTTTTGAGTCCGTTATTGTAATAATGCCACTCTCACAGGTACTTTTTCGCAGGAACATGTATATCCTGCGGAAATACCTGTGATGATCCAAAACTAGCAGATGTTCAGTTTTCCTTTCGGATGGTTTTGTTTTCTCATAAAAAAAATCAAAATCGAAAATTCAGGTCGTTCAGTTGGACAATAAACTGAGAAGAAATAATATCATTATAATCGGCCTTCACTCAAGCGTTGAAGGTTGAAGGATCTAAGTGAGTCACTTGAAATTAAGCTGAAACTTAAGGATATCAATAATTTCTTGTTCATTCCCAGTGAAATCAACAGTAAAATCAACAAAAAGATTGGTATTGAAAAGAAAGGACCTCGCACCGTTTCAATGGGAAATTGTGTTTCGGTAAATTTGCTCGAATTTTTTATACAGAGTGTTCCAAATTAAGACGGCACCATTGCCAACTCCGTTATTATTGATGCTACGAATTTGGTTAAATGGGCAAACTAGTTGCAGTTTTAATGGCCTTCTCGATGCCGAAAACAAAAAAAAATGGCAGTCGTGTTTTCAGAATATTTCATAAAATGACATTTTTTTCAATGGAACACCCTATATTTTTTCATGCATTTCGATTCGTAATAACATTCTGAACAACAAAGCTCATGTCACCTTTCTTCCTGAAGTGGAAAATGAGCGATTTATGTGGAAATATTTTTTTCTTCCTCTAGTACAAATATTTTTCTTTGATTTGGCGAATAAAACCTCATGATAGTCCAAACACCCAATTTTGGTACCTATACGAATGACAATATTTTGTTACTAATAGCAAAATAAGACAGTAGAAAGAAAAAATTGCGATGGGATATGAACTCGTGAAACCCGTGATCATCATGTCGCACAACTCAATTGACACCACTGAGCTATTTGGTATTAATGTACAAAACGCTAATTTCCATCTTAGAGCCATTCCGCTAGCCGCGTTTATTTTGATTTTGAAAATATGTCTGCTGTTATGATAACTTTGAAGCCGTTTTTGTACAGAAGAGAAAATACTGAAGGTTCATATGAATGTGGTTGGAAAAAATGTGTTTGATTCGATAAAACATAATTATTATGAGCAATCAAGTTGCCTTGAAACTTTGTTGAAATACTTGATGAAGATTCATAGTAATTGTATAAAATACACAAAAAACGATTCGATCTCCACAAACTTTAAGAAGCCACTGTGCTGGCGAAACATGTCTGATTGAATTAAATTTGTAAATATCTAAGCGTTTTCTGTGTAGTTTGTACAATAATAATTTGATCATTTTTTAGACACCTGAATAAACGAAAATCCATGGAAAAAAATTTCTTCCCGTAATTATTTTTTATTTTTTTTTCTTAGGTGTTTAGGCATCGACTGCTGTGGTCATTAGCCATGTGTTCTTTATAGGCCTTGTTACTAACTCCATACGCCACCTTAGGAGCAGCGCTGTTAATTGGAACGCAACAGTGAATCGTGCAGGACTTACCCTCGTCGAGCCACGAGATTTCAATAATTTAATCGGTTAAATTAAATTTTAAAAATCCCAGCCCAACCAGGGTTCGAACTCCGGACCTTTCGACTTAGAGTCGGACGCTCTAAGTTTCAAATTTACATACAATTCCTGATAATTGTTAAACTAAAAACCTCAAAGGACCCCGCACAAATCAAATGGGAAATGGGTCCCTGTCGAATTGGATATGTTGTAGTTTACACTCTTCTGATCAAAAGTCTTCATTGGCCCGAGACCTAAAAATGGACAGTTATTTAGGTATCGAGGTATTTAGGTAGACGTTTTGCATGTCTAACATATCTTGGTCAGCATACGAACAAAATATCCCGTTTCCTTCAGAAACGGAATATAAATGTTGCATTCAAAACCAACAACAACTTATATTCTTTTATTAACAACGCAAAGTCTGTACGGGATAAATTCAAGAAGTCGGGGGTTTACAAACTTGAGTGTGAGGATTGCAATGCATTATATATAGGCCAGACAGGCCGTAGTTTTAATCAAAGATTCGGTGAGCATTTGAGAAGTTACAGATTAAATAAACAGGACTCAAACTATGCCAACCACCTTATTGACAATAACCATAACTTCACACAAAATCCTAAAATTTTGCATATTCAACCTAAAGGTCAAAAATTAAACATATTAGAATCCATAGAAATCAAGAAACATATACGTAACAATAGCAATTTAGTTCTCAATGACCAAATTGACCTGTACAATCCACCTATAATTAATTATCTCACTAGTAACTACTCAAATGCTCCCTAATCCAAGCTATATGTCATTAGGAAATTTCATACCTGCAATTGTCATTAGTGAAATTTCATGCATGTTATTTTAATATTTAAGAAGGTGATTTTGACGTTTCTTTAGTTGATAACTCGCTCAGATGATGACACCGTGTGTCGAAACAATTGTAAGCACGTTACAAGTATATATTTTTTGTGTAAATTGGAAAATTTTATTTCCTTTTTATTTATCATTCTTGTATAATTTATCTTAATTTCAAATAGCGGACTAGCAGCAAGAGCCTCTTTGTCTTTACCAAAGATCATGAATTGAGTTTTGTTTTCATTGAAAATGACGTCATGCACATTTTTTGAAAGTGCAGAAATGTCGCTCAAATCAGAGTTTATTCTTTCGCACGCAACGTGTACATCATTAATTGAAGAAGATAAATACAATTGCGTGTCATCTGCATATTGGTGGGTGGTATAAAATTCGATACTTTGTGGAAAATCCGCCGTGTATATAGAGAACAACAGAGGCCCAAGGATACTCCCTTGGGGTGCACCTCGCTTAATTCTCCTACTGGAAGATACGCAATCTTCGTCAAGCACTGTGTTTTGAAGATTCTTATACTCGCATTATTTTGAATAATATGGTTTTTAGAAACATTCGTATCTGTTACGTGTGTAATGGGCGATTTACCCCAAGACTCATGACTCGAATAGATGGCGAAGAAATTGCCGACAAATGTGAAATCGCCATACGCAGACGAGAGGGGTTGAATATACCATCCAAAGTAAGAGATGGAATTCATTTTCGATCGCGTGAGAGATCTGCATTAGTCGCAACTTTTGACCTTCGATACCTACAAAACTGTCCATTTTTTGGACTCGGGCCCATGAAGCCTTTCAATCAGAAGAGTATAAACTACATCATATCCAAATTTCAGACAATTTGACAGGGATCCATTTCTCATTTGATTTGTGCGGGGTCCTTTGTTTCACTTCTTGGAGCTATTCTTGAAAGGCTTTAAAAAAGATCCACATTGGGAAAATAAAAAAATGTTCATTTTCCACTTTGTTATTAACAATCTAAGAGACTAAAAAATTAAAAATGCAAATAAAGCTATGATTTTTTTTTCAATAGGTATTCCAAGTTGTTCTTATTTTAATTATTTGAAGTTACATTAAAGTGATTTTTTTTAATTTTTCACTCTGATTATTTAAATAATTGTTTTTTTAGCATCGACTGCTATGGTCATTAGCATTGTTATAAGATATTTTAATTTTTGTTTTTGGAATTTTAATCAGCAATAAATATTATGATCTTTAAGAACAAAATCATTTCTTTAAAAAAATGTTATTACTTACAAACGCATTTGTTGATTAACTAATTTTTTGCTACCAAATATCAATACTAAGGAAATCATAATTTCCATGGCTCTTCGATATTCTAAAAGAAAAATGTATATTTGCTTTGTTTATTTAATAAACAATTTGTTATAAACAAATGAATTTTCACGATACAATTTTTTTTAAATACTGCAAAAAATAACAAAATCAACCATGTGTCATTTGTTGTGTAAAAAAAATTTATATTAATATTTGGTAGCAAAAAAGATAGTTAATCAACAAATGCGTTTTTTAGCAATAAAATATTTTTTTTAGGAAATGATTTTATTCTTGAAGATCATGATATTTATTGCTGATTAAAATTCCAAAAACATAAATTCAAATATCTCATAAACAATGTAATTGTTTATAACAATTATTTAAACAATCAGAGTAAGAAATTTAAAAAAATCTTTTTATGTAACTTCAAATAATTAAAATACGAACAAACTCTAATATTAAAAAAAAAATGTTCATAGCTTTATTTGCATTTTTCATTTTTTAGTCTCTTAGATAGTTAATAACAAAATCGAAAATCAACATTTTTTTTATTTCTCCAATCGGGATCTTTCTTAAAAAGCCTTTCAAGAATAGCTCCAACAAGTGAAACAAATTAAAGGTTATTTGTATAACAATTATCAGGGTTTGTATGTAAATTTGAAACTTGGAAAAACTAGTTAATTAACAAAAGCATATGTAATAAAATAATGACGGGAAACATTTTTTTTCATGGATTTTCGTTTATTCAAGTGTCTAAAAGGTAAGTGAATTTTTTTATTTCTTAATATTGATATTCAATTGGTTAAAATTATTTTTATTGTTCAAGGGTCCGTACGCGCGACTCTCATCACCCGCTTTCAGCGCAATTTTCGTCTCTGAATTAAAATTCTAAATATTGGTGGTACAGTTCCGGGAAACTTTGGATGTCTTCAATAGTTTCCGAGATATTTGCGAAGAACCAAACCCCCTCCTTTATTTTCACTAAATTGTTTATAACTTTTGCAATTTTTGCCAGCGCACCTTCAAATTTTTCAAAAAGTTTCTAGAGGTCATTCCGAATCGAATGAGCCCTGGATCATAACTTTCGTTGCCCTTGAAGAGAAATTCACCAAAATAGTTCTTGTAGACACTAGAATAATCCAATGCTTCAAATAGTTTATGCCGAAGAAAATAAATTCAGTCTTTGATCATGAATCAAACCATCATTGATTCACGGTCAGCCAGCTGTAAAACCCAAAAGTGTTATTTCTATCACAACCACAATCTCGAGATCCGCTTCAATGCGCACACTTCATGGTTTTCAATTTAACATCGTCAAAAACAATAGGAAATCGTCGGAAATTCGAAAAAGTCACACGTTTCCGGTTGATTACACTTAAAGTTTCTCTTCAAGCAGACAAAAGCGAGCCTCAATTACAAAACTCGGAGGTGTACGAACTCCACTTCCATTGTTTCATTATTAAATATTGACCGTGTTGGGCAATGCTGTCGTCTGTGCAAGGTGTGACAGATAGTGGGTTCAGCATACGCAGGATTTATGAGCGGTTTTCAAAAAAATTAGCTAATGACTAATCAAATATTGATGTATGCTAATGGATGAATGTGGTTTGGAAATTGAAGAATTTTCGAATTTGCATACCTATTATAGATAGAGAAATCAGGACAGTTATATGAACATTGCAAAAACTGGAGAAACATAATAGTATACTATCAAGAACGATACCGTTAACAGCATAATTCGATAATTTCTGCTGTCTGGTGTTCGTTCAGGTCACTTTGTCTGGTAATTTTAAAACAGTTTACTTTTTGTGAATATTTGTCAGTTGATTCTTCCGTTTAACTTTTCCAAAACTTGATAAAGAGTTGATCATAATTCTTGAACTTTCCTGGCTTTCATTTCTCTATGTTAATTTCAAATGCCCAATATTTAGACAATAACTAGATCAAACCAAACCAAGTTACTTTTCATACAAAATAGGTATTTTCTAGATTGGAAATTGCTTTGCATTCGAGAGTAAGTTTTCTTTCTAGCGTCATTATGATGAATAAGAAAATTCTAAAAAAATTAATCAAAATATTATAGTCAATATTTAATATTAAGTCATGTTTGTGGTGAAGATAAATAGCCTGCCGTCAGTCAGCCAAATTTCGCATTACTTTGCTCGGTATCGACTCCAATCTTGTAAAATAACTATACCGGGTGTCCGCGAAAGGTGGTTCGCCCCCATATCTATTTGTTTTTGAATAAGTATACTGGAATGAAATTTCGACATAAAACTTCTGGTTTTACCGGAAGTCACAAACTTTCTATTTCTAAATGGAATGAATAATTTGGTACCGAACACAATTAGGTTTCACACGAACTTCCGTTAAAAAATTTAGAAAGATTACGTTTGATCTTTCTCAAAATTGAAGCATCTTTCGAAAAAGAAATAAGGTTCAAATGCATCGAGTAACCTGTGACCAACAGAACTGATGAAACGAAATCATTAATTCAAATACTAATAACATATATCTATAATAATAATAACTACCTTATAAACACACGTAGAGTGTACCCAGGGCATAGCCTGTGCGGGTAGAGGACGGCTATTATTATTATCTGTCTTGGTGCTCCAGGGCGACTCAATGATTTTTTTGTGGCATATTTTTCCATCTACTTGTTTTTCCATCCCCTTCTTCAACTTAGACACATTTTGAATGTATAACTAAATAAAAACATTTAGATTATTTATTTTTCGACTTTACGGATTGACACGATCATGATGATGAAGAGGATCTAGTCAGCTGGTTATATGTATAGACCAAGATCAGTCCCCCTAAATGTTCGTTGCATTCCTGGGTACCTCCAAGTGCTCCTTGGCAACAACCACATCTAGACTTCGCCAGACCATTCACTATTTCTTTCAAATTCTTGAGGCTTGTACCAAGAGGATTGCGGTCATACCAACAAAAGTCATATCATCACATCATAATTTTTTCGTAATCCCATGCTGTTATTTTGATTTAACGGTATTCAAATGACAATTGAAAAGTTACTCTGTCCGTCAAGATTTTTTAACGGCCGGAGGCCGTTAAGAAATCACTTGTTCAAATATTTTTTCAAAACTTCAGTCTGCTCTCATTAACAATAATTATAATGATACTAATAGAGCAAGATCCCAGGGCCGTCAGACATTACTTATTTTTAAACGAACAAAATGTGTACGATTGAGTAGTGTTAGTATGTACTATGTTCGTATGCCTACCTGCTAGGTTGTCCAGATGACCATTCTTCAGATATTAGGGAATAAAGGTCGTTAAAACATCACTTACTTTATTTGAATAGGCATTATACAGAATTTATTAATAACGCTCGATGGATCAGTGGACAGGGTCACAGGCTCCCACCCGGAGCTCCGAGTTCAAATCTCGGCTCCGACAACTTTTTTTTTTTAACCCAGCCAAACGCATCAAGCTAGTCAGCTATCTTGGTTGCAAACTCTCTGAGAGGATTTTTGTTTGAAAAGATATTTGACTTGGAAACAGAATTTTGGTAAATAAAAGATTTTGTTAAGATTTCCTCATAAGATCCCAGGGCCTTCAGACATAACTTATTTTTTAAAAGATGAGGACTTACGTTCTGAGTAGTATCTCATGTACTCTCAATACCTGCGTGCTTGTGGAGTTCGCTCTGTGACATCTGGGCAGGTACCAGGTGAGAAAGGTAACTAAAAATGAGAGTTACTTAACTTAAATTTGTGTGGCTGATTTTTATGTATATTTTATAGAATATCACTCTGAAATAATTTGTGGAGCTTTAAAGCGTCTGACAAAAGTTCTGGTCCATGGAAAGCGTCTGACACTTTTGAAATCACTCAAGAGTAATATTCTACAAGATACATATAAAAATCAGCCATACAAATTTAAGTTAGGTAACTTAGTTACCTTTCTCACCTGATGCCTGCCCAGGTGTCACAGAGCGAACTCCACAAGCACGCAGATATTGAAAGTACATGAGACACTACTCAGAACGTAAGTCTTCATCTTTTTAAAAACAAGTTATGTCTGATGGCCCTGGGATCTTATGAGGAAATCTTAACAAAATTTTTCATTTACCAAAATGTTTTCAAGTCAAATTTCTTTTCAACCAAAAATCCTCCCAGAGTCGAGCCGTTTCCAACCGAGATGGCTGAATAGTTTGACGCGTTTGGCTGGGTTAAAAAAAAAAGTTGCCGGAGCCGAGATTTGAACTCGGACCTCCGGGGTGATAGCCTGTGACCCTTTCCACTGACCCATCGATCGTTACTAATAAGATATGTATAATGGCTATCTAAATAAAGTAAGTGATGTTTTCACGTACCTTGATTTCCTAATATCTGAAGAATAGTCATCTGGACAAGCTAGCAGGTAGGCATGCGAACATAGTACATACTAACACTACTCAATCGTACACATTTCGTTCGTTTAAAAATAAGTAATGTCTGACGGCCCTGGGATCTTGGACTATAACTATTTATAAATTTGAAAAGTAATTAGACAATTGCTATTATTTGAAATGTCTATTCCATCGATGAGAGATTTCCCATCTATAGCACCAGTATTTGAACTTGTCGTAGGTGTGGCCTCATTACTATGAAATAGTTGTCTCGTTATCTTCATTCTATTTGAAATTGAATTTTCAATATACGACTCCGCCACCGCAGAGGAGTTCTAAGCTCCAAGTTCTTTTACCGATAGTAGATCGCCACCATTTTCTACAAGCATAGTTAGTAGTCGAGGATCTGCAAAATGAGTGCCCTGTGTAGAGATGAGAATTTTCCAATTTTAAGAATGCTGCAATTTTCTTTGGAACAGCTCCAATAGTATGAATGCCTACAACTTTTTTTACACATTTACTTCGCCGATTTTCCAAATTTGAAGGCTTCAAATCTTCGTATTATTGGTATAAACCATAGGCATCAAAAGGTAGTCCTTCTTTGGGAATGACAAATACCCTGTTATTTTTGTTTTTATATAGTATACCTCAATGTAACCAAAACTCTGGTACTAGTGCTTTCAAAATCATCCACAGTCAGCTTAAAAAGTTTGTCACGTCTAGAGGCGCCAAAAATACCACACATTAACAACCTTTTCAAGCAACCATGTATGATCATCTGCCTCCAACAAAATCTTAGTTACTTCTTCTTCGGACAAAATGTTTGCTTCCTTTGATGTGTATCCATCAGACTTTCGTCTCAAGAACAAAAATAATTTTCCAAATCTGAAAATACCATTTCTGTAGGTAATACTCTAATATGGTGTACGATTTAAAATAACTAACCTTGAAATGTCAATGTTGTCATAAACTTTCAAAGCAAGTTTCAACAGTGAAATCTTGGTCCACAGCGAGTTAGGATAAACCTCTGATTTTCCTTTCGTATAGGCATCTTCATTAAACACCTTTACATTCTTGCTTTTACGCCACTCTTCAAAATTTTCATATTCTTTTTGATATCGCTCTTGAGTGATTTTCGGCAGTAAATCAACACTCGCTGCACATGATTCTCCCAATATTTCTAAAGAAATTTGATTTTGTTCCTCAATTTCCTCAATTGTTAAAGCGAACTCGCGAACACAAAAAACTGATGTTGTTATAATATTTTTGTGATATTGTTAAGCTGTTCCATGACAAGACGATGTTGGGATTTTTCTGTAGAATTAAGAGGTATGTGGTTTGTTCTTTCGTCGGAATCAAAATGTAATCTTTCAGCGGGATTACGAAAAGTATTGTACGACACACGGCCGATACACATATGACGGATTCGGTTGTTATAATCCTCGGCTGCGCCGCGGATTACAATATTCAACCTCATCTGTTATTTTCTACATATCGGCCTTGTAACGTTGATAACTATTTCAATTTGGTATAGATTCTAATGTTGAATAATATGTAAAGATACAGTCAAAGAAACCCAGTGTTGAACAATATATCTGAGCATCACAGAATCTCAACAAGATTACATTTGAATAACAAACGACGAAAGCCACACCTCAAAACACAGTGCAGCCATAATCAGCGACTTAAAATATAACTTCTTGAATGAAACGCAATTTTCATTCATGAAAAAACGAACTGTATAATAAACATATCAGAATAAAATTATAGTAAGGTGATTGTATGTGTGGCCAGCGCGGATAAAAGTTGGTTTAGAAATAATAATCAATGAATTTGTAATTGTTCAATAGTCATTTTCGTGTAGGTTAAATACACAGGTGCGAGGCGTGTTTGATTTTTACAGCTCAAGTCAAGCTTGTTATGAGGTGCTGCTTTAATAACAGGTGCCAAGATGGAAATACTTTAGATTTTTCATGATTATTCATTAGTGGTGTCATGCCGGATGTGCTTGCTGCCTACGATTTGGAATAATGCTGACACTGGTTCTCAATTCACAAAATATTAATCGAATTGCAACATGGATATCCAACAACTTTATAGTGATATTACCTGTATTATACATGAGTCCGAGATTAGGTTGTCCACCACGGACAAATCTGGAATACACACAGGTAATAGAGACTGTTTTGGTTAAATGGAAAAACAGTTGCGTAACAAAACCATCTATTTATATGGAAGTATGAAATTACCAAAAATATTTTTGATTTTCAAATTATTATAATAATAATAATATGTCTTTATTCATCATAAGAAAAAAATCAATTCAGAGCCAAGTTAATACAATCATAATTATGATGAAAAGGAGGAGTTCAGCTCTGAAAGCTGCTTTTAAACCCAACCTCAAAAAAAAGAAAAATATGTAAGAAAATAAAAATAAAATAAAAAGAAAATAAAAAGAAAGTGAGTACTTATATTTCAATATGAAATAAGAGAATTTGAATTTGTAGAATAGTATTAGAGGTTACAGTAAATGTGTAATCAATGCCAGGAGGAAAACATCATTGCCTTGATACAAACATTGATTTCAATCTCTTCTTGAAGTTTCTTATAGTAAATTTCTTCAATTCCAGTGGAAGGGGATTGTACAATTTTGCGACATTGTATGAGAAGCACCGGGTGAGAATCGCAGAGGAGTGTGATGGAATAAGTAAAACATGCCTATTGCGGGAAGAATAATTGTTACGTGAAAGTGAAACCAATTTTCTACTTAGATAAGGCGGGTATCCAGTTCTCAAGATTTTATGAACGAACGGAAGCATATGCAATTCCCTCCAAGGTTTCACTGTTCGACGTTTCGTTATCGTACAAGTATCATCAACTTATTTTTTTTCAAATTCCTATTTTTGTAAATTCAGATTTTTTTCATAAACATATGGCTTCTGGAACGCAAATTTCTTCCCATTTAACCAAAACTGTACCTTTTCATGTCAACATAACAACATAACAAATAAGATCAAAAATGTTTAGGGGGTTTTCTTATCGAAAATTAAATGGAGTCTTTCATGTAAACAAAAGCTCTATGGTCTGTTCTTGAAAAGTTACACGCTTCCAAAAATTAGAATGTTATTTTTTTTCTCAAAATTGCTGCACATTAGTTAAAGAAATGGCACTTTGTGTGCGTATTCTATCAATAAAACGGCTACCTATGAAATTTTTCTAAATGTTGTGATCCTTTAAATGAGTGAAACATGCAACCTCTATTCCATTTTTCAACCAGAACTCTTTAACAAAACAAAATTTCTCAATTTGAGAATATGGTTTGTAAATAGCTATTTATTGCAAAGCTTTTTTAACTCTCGTGTTGTTTCAGTAAAATCAATAGTTTCTTAATAAGAAAATAAAATACAACCTTGTGCATGAACGGGTCTTCCCAAGTTGCACACCTATATTGGTAGAATATTGGCAAAATATTTGAAATGCAGTATTGGCGAGAAAAAAAACTTGAACATTCGGCGATATCGGTCCAATATTACTTGAATAATATTGGCGAAAGATTCTTGAAACAATATTCTGAAAATAATGGCAAAATATTCAAATGTTATATGTCGAAACAATTTGCGATATTGGCCAAACATTGTTTAGACATTTCAAAAACAGTATGGTGAAATATTCTTGAAGCAACAATGGCCTCAAAACATCAATCGAAATTGGTACAATATTATTTGGATATATTGGTGGAAGTGAATATTCCTAAGTGAATTATTAAATGTCTTATAGTTGATCAAGGTGACACCACAGTCTGCTTTTCTAGCAGATTTGCATCCAGGTTTGATCATAATATAATTTTAAAATGGTTCTTTGGATATTTTGCCAATATTTAAAATTCATTTTATCCTAGATGTTGGATACAGTTCCAGGTAGCCGAGTGGTTAAAGCGACATTGTTTCAATCACTTTTGGCTGCCAGTCAAAGGTTCAAACCCTAGCGACTGCAGAACTTTTTCTGATGGCCCGAGAAAGTGCTAGGAATCGCACGTAAAAAGGTAAGACCTCGTTAATCCTTAGCTCGCACAAGTTTATACTTCTGCGGACTGCCGTTCGTAAGGAGACGACATCTGGTTAACGGAAATAACAATTTTAACAATTTTTAACAATTTTTTAACAACAATATGGAGACAATATTGTTTTTTCGATATCGCGGTAAATATTATTGAACCAATATTGACCCAATATAAGTTAATAAGATTTGTTGAATATAAGAGAAACAATAGTCAGCGAATGTGCAATCACACCTGGATATACAATATAGTTTTTATTTCTAGAATCGATATGAGAGGAATATTGCGATTGCAAAATTCTTTCTAGATGTTGAAAGAAATATGAAGACAATATTATTTTATCGATATTGTTGAATATCATTGAACCAGTATTGACCCAATATGAGTTATTATAATTTGTTGAATATAGTTGAAATTATATTCAACCAACGTGCTATGAAACTTGGAAATACAATACAGTTTTTTATCCCTAGACTCGATATGACTGAACTATTGGGATTGCAATATTTATTCTAGATTTTGAAAACAATATGTAGAAAATATTGTAGTATCGATATTGGTAGAAATTATTCAACCAATATTGACCCAATATTGCATGTGACAGTCTACATTCAGAACAGGTTCAACCCATAGTATTAATATGATATTGTTTTGCCAATATTCACCCATATTGGACCATTATAATTTCTTCATTTACAATATATCTATATTGGCCCGATATGAAACCCATATTCAGCCGATATGATGTGCTTGCTACCTGGGATTTTTAATTGAATATCAAATTAAAAATACAAACAAAGTAAAATGATGTGTATTACAGCAAAGAAAAAGGCAACAAGATCAAACGGAGAAACCATCTTTAATTTTCTACAAGAAATCACCTCCTACAAACTTTTGCACTCATTTGGCAACACCCTGTATGTTGTCATAAAAGGCCTCCCATTCTTCCAAGGAAATAGGAAAATTTATTCGATGACTCCTAAATAACTTTAATGTTTTTTAAAATGTCAAATTTTCCTTTGTTGCACTCCGGCTTCTAATGTTCTTAGTCTTTATCATTTATAAATGTATAAATGTATTTTTACGAAAATAGTACTATCCGACGGCCTTCTTGACATTCGATACATAATTTTTTATTTTGTATTTTTGTTCTTTCGCTCATCTGACTGCACCCTCAGGAGCAACCCTCAAAGTATTCAGGAGACTTCTGTGAGCTAGGAATAACGAGAGTCTTATCTTTTAACGT
Source organism: Chrysolina oricalcia (assembly GCA_944452925.2). Taxonomy (NCBI): domain Eukaryota; kingdom Metazoa; phylum Arthropoda; class Insecta; order Coleoptera; family Chrysomelidae; genus Chrysolina; species Chrysolina oricalcia. The sequence goes on along the minus strand of OX101811.2, from coordinate 35,512,120 downwards.
GTGATCTCAAGCACGATTGGGAATATCTACTGAAAATGTCCGCCTAAGTATACCAGTCGCCATCCATCTGTACAGTAAAGTTGTCGTTTCGACAACTGTAGTAGTGGTGATTGAATTACCAATTTAACGAAAAATAAATTAGAAAATGTTGAATATTTTTATTGAACAATGATAATTTGGGAACACTGTTGTATGTAATTTGAGTGGTAGAATCCAAAAAACATAAAACAATAAAAATTAACTGCTGTTGTGAATCGCAAGCCGTTGTGAATTGACGAAGTCATCGAAAAGTTCATGGGAAAGTGTCGTTCAGTTTGGACTTAATGATCATAATAGTAATAGAAAGATCGGCCGACTCTGGGACCAAAAGTCCCAGGTTCGAGCCACCGTCGAATCCGCGATTTTTTCAATTCAATTTGACGGATTGAATGAATAAAATCTCGTGGATCGACTGGGGTGAGTCCTGCACGATTCACTGTTGAATTCAAATCTACAGTTCTGCACCTGAGGTGGCGTATGGAGTTAGTAACAAGGCCTACCCAGAAAACGTAGTGGCTAATGACCAGACCGGTCGATGCCACTATAAACAACAAATTAAAAAAATCACCAACGGAGCAATCTGATGGTGTGTCTGTGAACTGAAAATCAACAAGTTGTGAAAGGACGAGCCAAAATCCAGAAAAGCAGCTCATAGTAGCAGAAAGTTTTTGTTTGGAAAAGATGTTGGAAATTCAGAAATGGATACTGTCTTCTGGTGACGAGTTTACATGTATTAGTTTTATCTTACGGATTTAAGTTTTGGTATACATTTCGATGGAGGGATTCCAAATGATGACTTCTAGATCAAAATTGTGTCCCCTATGTTTTCTGAGCTTTATCTCCATTTTTATTCACGATATTTTCATGTATTCACAAGGAGTCTTAGTTTTGTCCACCCCAATATAGGAATTCCTGGACCACATGATCAGGAGATATATTTTTGATTCAACTTTGCGTATCCTACAACAAACATCCGCTCTAACGTAAACAAAACGAACTGAGTCACTAAATTCAATTCGTTTATACAACTTCTGCGTAGGAATTCATTATTTGCTCAACATATTCGAGTTCGAAGCGGATTTCATCACATTATTTGCATATAAAAACACGTTGGCAACGTCTTCTGAGGATCGGGATACATTCATGAGATTTTAGTAATTTCCGATTGGAATATTTCATAGCTCACCTGTGTCGGTGTGAACACGGTTACACGCCACATCATCACATGCCGTTCAAACCGTGAGACAGTTATTTTCTGTTTGGTTTAGTTTATGTCTTTAGTTGGGTAGAGTAGTTTCGAGCTTTTATTGACCAAAACTCTAGCATTGATTATTGAAAAATATGTAAAATCAAATTACCATGAAGAAAAACTGAAAAGTTCAGTTAATCGTCAAACACTGCAAACTTGCCTAGAAATTAGCATTTAAATGGGTTTAATAAAAAAAATTATTTGAAGAATTAATTGAGGATTGTGAAATAAAGGCTATGTGAGAATCTTCAACTACTATAAGAGCCTAAGTAGGTTTTTTTCTCCATCTCATTAAATTCCTCAAAATAACTGCTTGGGAAAAAAGTATAAAAATAGCTATTTGTGTATTAAGAGCGCAAAGTGATATATTGTCGCTTGACAATCTTTGGAGAGCGACAATGACACTTTGTACTCGAAATACACATAAAATTTTTTCTTCAAACGCAGTTTTCAGAAAAAGAAACACCAAATGCTTTATTCAACAAAAGTACATCACATTATAACAAACTTTCATAATGTATATGCTAACCAAATTGCACTAAATTCAAAAAATACTAATCGCTTCTCAAACTAGCATGAACATGAACAAGCATGAAATATTAAAATTTACCTTTTTTAGTAGATATTCTCCATCGGGCGCTTCTTGTAAAAATTTGTGAATATCTTCAGTGGTGAATGTTTTGACTGGCACCACGTCATGAATTTACCGTATTGTAATTCATATTTCTTCCTTGATTTCTCTGGTAGGAGATTCAAAGTAACAATTTTTGCACTTTCTGCTACATCAGGAGGATTGTTTGATAATTCTCTGTCACTATCATCAATCAACATGCAGAAATACGTTGGAGAAGCGAGCGTTTTCGAAATATTTCCGCTCTAGAGCGCAAATGCTGTCACAAAATGACATTTCACGGAAAACGTCAACTTTGCGTCGAAATCTGAAAGTGTCAAAGGCTACTTTGTTAAGCGTTTGTAGAAAAATAGGTTTATGGTCTAACAGAAGTACTCCCAATTACAAGACAAATATATGGATTACAGTAATTAAGTTGTGAATAAGTAATTGTTATGGAAATATTTAGTATATTAAGAAGAGTGGTCAAAAAGTTCAAAATCCATAAAAATCATCAGAAAACCCAATACCTCTAATCTGAAGTACTTTACCATATCAGCAAACTACCAGAGTTTCATTTAAAACCAGTCACAAACTTAGCATTTCCAAACTCAGTTCTAAAACATTAGAGTACGAGTCCAGTCTACGCAGCGCACAAAACTCTTCCAAGAACATCATCATTTCCTAAAAAGAATTTCATATTATAAATCGAATACAGAACCAAAGTTACTTGCAACCAAAAACAAGTATGAAAGAATAGTAAAAAGTAAGTTAGTAAGTAAGCAAGTTTTCGATCTGAGAACCATCTCAAATCGTGAGAATCAACTAAGGTGTTATGCAAAAAAAAACACGTGAATTGGTTCTTTTTTGTATATCTCCGTTCAAGAATTTCTCGGTATACCATTGAAATGGATCTCATTTGTAAAATGCGGAAAGAGTTATAAAATGCCAAATAATAGGTATTAAACCCTTGTGATAAGTAATGATTTCACGGCGTACTATGGAGCTGATTCCGAGGTGAAAAAAATCATTGGAATTTTCAAAAGATTCTGTACCCCTTCTGACGGCCCGAAAATGACTTTTAGGGGTGAAAGATGAAAGTCAGGATGCAAGTGATCAATTTTCACCTATTCATTTCGAGTGCCATCGCCTAATAAGTTTTCGGTATATACTTACTTGGAATTTTCAAAAAATTCAGTACCCCTTCTGACGGCCCGGCAATGACTTTTGGGGCTGAAGGATGAAAGTCAGGATGCAAATGATTATTTTCTACCTATTCATTTCGAGTGAAAAAAATTGGAATTTTCAAAAAAGGATGTGAATGATTATTTTGTAAACATTCATTTCAGGTGCCATCGCCTAATATATTTTAGGAATAAAATTTGATTTTCAAAAAATTCTGTACCCCTTTAGACGGCCCGGCAATGACTTTTGGGGGTGAAGGATGAAAGTCAGGTTGCAAATGACTATTTTCTACCTATTCATTTCGAGTGCCATCGCCTAATGAGTTTCCAAAAATTCTCTACCCCTTCTGACGGCCCGACAATTCCTTTTAGGGGTGAAGGATGAAAGTAAGGATGCAAATGATAATTTTCCACCTATTCATTTCGAGTATCATCGCCTAATGAATTATCGGTAAATAATTGGAATTTTCAAAAAACTCTGTACCCCTTCTGACGGCCTGACAATGTCTTTTGAAGGTGGAGGGTGAAAGTAAGCCACCAATATCCAGTTCAAGAAAAACAAATCTACCAACTTTTTGTCGCTTGGTTCCTTTTTGGGTATTTGTTTTTTTTTTTTTTCGAAAAATGTACATTACTCGAAAACCAATCGTTTTCTGAATTGAAAGTTTTCGATTTTTTTTATTATCTACAACTTTTCCATTGTTCATTTTCCGCTAATAGGTCACGTTTCGCCCCAAATCGCAAAAAACCGTTTTCAACCCCTAAACTGCATCCCCATTTCACCATTTTGAGTGTTTTCGTGTTTGAATTTTTTTTTTCTCAAAGTTGGAATCTCGACAACCTTCTCCACCTGGGGCCCTATTCTCAAATGTCAACTATCATATGTCGCATTCGACAAAATATGTCCATCGCCTTTCTCGAATATGCATTGAAAAGAGATGGAGAAATTTTGTCGCATGCGACTTAGGCTAGTAGACATTTGAGAATCGCACCCCTGGTCCTTGTCTGTTACTTTATTTTTTATAGTAAGCAATCAAAATTCGTTTTGAACCGAGAAAAACGGTCCAAATGCACTAGTGCACTATTTTGATTATAGCAATAAGTTTTTCACTTACGAGCGCTAAAGTGCTGCATTTGTTGGAAATATCAGAGTAATTGAAAACATCACGAGCATGCGCAATTCATCATCATCGGCCAATAGCAACGCTTTCCAAGCTAGTCTTGCAGTTAAGATCATTAGCGTTCGAACATAGTGTGAAATTTATGATTGCCTCTTATGGATAAATAGACCGAACGTCTTTACTCGAATGTAATATACGAGGATATATTGAAAAATTCTTAGCCTACTATAGAACCAAACAAAATTTCAATGTCAAAATATTTTATTACTCAACATATTCTCCTCTTAATTGGATAAATTTATTACAGCGAACCTTCAACGTCTCTAGACCTTTCAAAAAAAATGTTTCTTCTTGCTCTGCAAACCGACCTCCACAGCTTTTATTACCTCCTCGTTGGAAGAAAATTTACGACCTTTCAAACTTTTATTCAGTTGAGGAAAGAAATGATAGTCGGACGGAGCCAAATCTGTTGAATAAGGGGGGTGTTCTAGTAATTCAAACCCTAAATCACGAATTTTTTGCATGGCAACATGAGATTTGTGTGCAGGGGCGTTGTCCCGCAAAAACAAAACTGATCATATGGAAAAACGTAATATATTGTTGACTTTTATACTATAAGAAGTATTTTTTGTGTATAAATGATAGTAAGCCTAAACTTCGATAAAAACTTTCTTGATGAAAGCTTACAGTAATTTCGGGAATTCCATCATATAGTTCACGATATTTACATTTCACAAGCAATAAATTCGAGTATAGACCCGTTTGGTCTATCTATCTATACGACCAATACCAAATGTATACTTCAATAACGACAAATATCTTTTTCCTTATATCAAATAAAACTGGCAATAACAACATTTAAAATATATATTAAGGGCAAAAACTTTATATCATTACTGTATTTCATTTGATAGTAGGAAGCACTACGTTATATTGGAATTTTAGTTTGATAATGGCAAGTAAACAATGTCTGGGTCTTTTTTTTCCTAGTGGCAATTGAAGTGAGACCTAGTGGCAATTAAAGTGAGACCCAGTCCCAAATAAAGGTGTTTTTTATGATTGCCAATACTAAAGTTTTAATAATGGTTATTAAAGTTTTTTCTCGGTGTGGCACCAGCCTATTAGATATCAGTTTATGATAATATCGTACAATCAGATATAACAAATAGGTTATTCCATAATAATTAGGTTTATTTCAAGTAATTGCAGATTTTAGTAACTGACACACATCTATGTTTACTCTCTCCCCCATAAAAATTCACTCATCGATTTTATAGATAGTAGTTTCGTTGTGTCTCTGAATTTTTTGTCTAAACAACTAATTCTAATCAAATATTGCTTGTTTATTGATTTTCCATTAGAGTTGTTGAATTATTTGCAGGGATCTTTATTTCGCCTTGTCCACAGATTCGTGAAAAACTCTAAAACGCTCGATGTGAACTTCCGTGAACTTTCATATAAGGCAACTGGTAATATCGAAAGAAATAACAATTTCAGCCTGGAAGTAAAACCCTGAACCCAGCAAATGGCGACTCAGTGTGAGAATGCGAAGAATAAAACCAGAAGATGTAGGCATTGTTATGTCGAGATATCCTTTTGAATTTTAAACTAGTCCGGTCTGTTCTCTTTCCTTATCCGATCGTAGATCAGTGGCACAGGCATACAACATACGTGAGCTCAACTAAAAATAACGCCCGTGTTTAAGGCCTCTTTTTTGTTGTTGTTTTCATGTTATGGTCAACGACAACCGTTTAGATAATAACCTGTCCGCGTTTTATGGTCAAACTACGGGCAATTTTTCTTTTTATGGGGACTTTGATGGTTACATTTTTTGGAGAAACTTTGTAAGACGAGTACGTTTTTTATCGTCATAATGCGAAGTATGTTTGGAGTGCAACGCGTTAGGAATAACTCAAATTATTCCAGATTTGTTAAAGATTATGTCACCGCCCTGCATTCTCCCGGTATGAGAAAGTGTTCATGTCAGTATTCAATTCCCATCCTACACAGGGTGCATGTCTCAAACTGATTTAGCCACGTTCTAGTTCCTAAACTGTGAGGATACTTTAAAATTGCAGCGCAATTTCATTTCATTACGAACAGCTACCATTAAAAATTCACTCCAGCTGTGAAATTTTAAACAGCACCCTGTATATTTTTTTATATATTTTTATAGAATGTCTAATTCTTAATTCAACAGTGTTTTCCGATTCAAAATCGGTTAATAAATTGCTGAGAAAATTAATTTTTAAATTTTAAATCTAGTTACCCATGAAAATAATGTTAAATTGAAAATTGTCGATAAAACATTTTTGACACTTGTCAAAGAAAAATCAATCAGATCTTGCAAGTTAGCGAATTTTGTGTAAAAATTCCAAGTTTGGTTACTGCTGAAGAATACGTTGATATAATATTATTTACGGGGAATATTTGAAAAATAGAAGAAGAGCTACAGAGTTGTATTAGGGTACGGCGGGCTAAGAGTACGCGTCGGGTAAGAGTACGAAGCAGAATTAAATAATCTGAAATTATTTGAAATTGTCAGCTAGTAGAACTAGTATTCGTGCTGTGATAACATCTATCCCGGATAAAAATATTAGTGTCATATTGTGAAAACGGTAGTAGTTGTGGTAAGTTTATTATTCCTTAGTATTTTGATGTAGTTTTTGTTATATTTCATTCTTGTATTTACAATAAAATCACTATGTTTCTTTTTTTGGGGTTAGGTTCGCGTTTCAATAGGTACACATGTTGTGGCCTAATATAGTGCTATGATTAACGCGATAATTTTAATTATTAAATTTATTTGTACATGTTATGTCGGATAAGAGTTCGCACCCAAAGAGTGCGTACTCTTGGACGACTACCTACTTGCATGACCATATATTTTTAGTTTTAAATGGGGAATAACAAAAGGAAGAGTGCAACTGCTACTAACGCGGAAATTGATATTTTGGATCAGGAAAATATTGAGCTTAGCACAAATGCTGAAATAGTACATGTCAATGCAGTCTATGTACAAGAAGGAAGCTATACAGAAAATAGAAACCAAGATGTCAAAGGAAGTTTTTTAAACAGCCAAACTGATGTCACTAACAATAACGACAAATGCATGGATTAATTGTTGTTGTTTTTGTTTTTTCCGCTAACCAGCCATCGTCCCCTTACGAACGGCATCCCTCAGAAGTCGAAACTTGTGCGAGCTAAGGATTAGCGAGGTCTTACCTTTTTACGTGCGATTCCTAGCACTTTCTCGGGCCATCAGAAAAGTTCTGCAGTTGCTAGGGTTTGAACCTTTGACTGGCAGCCAAAAGTGATTGAAAAAATGTCGCTTTAACCACTCGGCTACCTGGCCTGCCAATTAAGAAAAACAATCTACCGGAGAAACAGACGAAAATAGTTGTAGGAAAGCAGAAAGTGAAAAACAGGTTGAGGATATCCAGATGGGACCTATTGTACCAATTCCAAAATGCAACAGAAATAGAAAAGAACGCAAAGGAAAAATTTCCTAAACATGCTACCATATAAAGAAGAGGTCGAAACCAACAACGAAAAGAGATAAACCAAAAAAATAACAAAATCAAAGAAAAGTATTTTGTGAGAGAACTGAAAACTAAACCAGGCAAAAAAAAGTTACAAAATCAAATAATAATAAAAAAGGGAAGACGGCAATTGAACCACACAACGTGAAAATAAAAAATAGCTCAAAAATAAGCACTCGTCAAAAAGGTAAGAATGAAAACTATACAAAGAAAAATGGAGTTGAGGTAGATGGTGGCGTTTGTCCAGGCTGTGGCGATACTTAGTCTGACACTCCTGAATTAGATCTGATTCAGGGTAACTTTTGTTCAGAATGGTGGCACGAAGTTTGTACTTCGTATATAACTGGTGAATTCCAGTAGGATATGTGTTAAGTATAAGCATGCGTACTCTTTGCCAATATGCGCGCGCCAACAGGCTGGCGCGCATACTCTTTACTGAATAATGGTCTAGGAGTGCGCTTTTGCAGCAATACCTTTTATTATTTTTTTACATGAATTCATAACTGTTAGTTGAAAATACTTTTGTGAACCTAGAACGCACTCTGCGGCAAGGACATTTCCCAAGCGGAAATCGCCGGAATTCCAGAAGATCCATACGTAATGAGGAAAATATCATAAATGTGTTGGCGTATATAAATATGAATCCACGCGTTTCTACTCGAAAACTATCCTACAAAATTGGTATAACCCTTTGAGGCCGAAATTAATTCGAAAATTTTAAAAGTGAAAAAATAATGGGAATTTTTGGTAGAAACGTGTTTATTAATATAAGCTTTAGTGGAAATAAGACTCAAATTAAAAAAATATATAGAATTATCCTGCAGGATGTGGTTACTAATGCTAACCACTAGGAACTAAATAGTGAAGCCACCAAGATTACTTTTCAAAATTGCAACTCGACAAAAAATAATTCTTTTTTTTACAATGAATTGAAACTTATGAGTAAAATAACTCAAAACAGTTCCTGTCTCTATGAAGGCATAACCCAACTTGGCACGTTGAACATTTCCAAATCGTCCTATGAACATCTTTCAGTGTACTACATTTAGCGCACCATAACGCACTTAGTATGGTACAACCTTTTTAAAATTACTTGAAGGTAGATCTGAAGAAGATCTTCCGCGCTTGGTAGGTTCAGCGTCCATATATAAATATAGTCTAAACGGTTTTGAATAATTTATTTCACACCTAAACTATAAGTCTGAATTCTGATTTATAACTCATAAGTACATCTCTAATTATTTATTTCAACTATTCTGTTTATGCGCACTCTATCTTGTCTTTCGCTTCGCTAACTGACTGACTCTGCTCGGCGCGATGCTTTTATACACGAAGGGTATCTAACCAATGATTTCTAGAAAGACGCGATTCTTCATGCGCGTTCGATTAGTCGCTTCTAAATGTCTCATCGTCGGATGACTACCGAGGCGATGGTGAGGTGGGATGTGCCGATGAGGCGACAGGTCCGGCCCTCAAAAATATTACATTATGGTACTTGTCAGAGTGACACACGAAAGTTTTCCAAAATTGAATCAATTATCACTATAGTGAACCAGCAATGTTTTATATTTAAAAACCCTACGACGTGACTATTTAATAGCCGTACCCACCACAGAAGTTGCAGTTTGTTCCTTTCCTTCGAATAATACTGAAATTTGGCATTTTTTATGTCAATGACATTTCAACGGACAATTTTTATTTCGAATCTTTTACTATATTGACATCTCCCTTAAATTAATGTGAATATATGGATAAGTCAGCAAATGGTTTGAGGATCCATGTCGGAAAGGTACACAAATTATCCCAATTCAAGTCATCTAATCCTAGAAAATCAGAAGTTGACACTTTGTCTGAACTCAAGAATGATCAACCATTCCATTGCCACTTAGCGACTCTCAAAAGCTCCAAGAACATCATTAAAAGAATTCCCAAGTCCGCTAGAATATGTGTGGCGTCTGCTTTATGTAATGTTTTAGATGAATGACTCAAAACTAATTCAACAACTAGCTGGCAAAATCTCCTGGAATTTCCATATCAAGTCTTATCCATCCCGAGTTCCGGAGAGAGATGCAATATATCTCTAACTTCAGTGATCAAAGATAATATCAGACAACTAGATATTAAGCGAGAAACTATTTTGCAACCTCGCAAGCCAAATGGACCGAGACATAAATCCGATATTGCAAAAGTAGTGCTCAGCAAAATTTTTTCATCAGCCGTTAGAATTCTGAGTTCTGATGATGGTTTGTCAGATTTTGACTTATCCACTTTCAACATTTTGAAATCCAAACATCCGAAGCCCATACCTACCGCCTTGTGCTCTGAAGACGCAATTATTGATACTCCACCGTGCCAAATTTTACAAATTTCTGAGGACGATGTACTTTTTGCTGTGAATTTTTTCCGAACCGGCTCAGCTGGTGGTTTAGACTCTTTTCGTCCCTGCCATATGCAGAATCTTCTTACTCACAGTTCAGGTGCTTTCAGAGATAAACTATTGAGTATTCTCACTAAATTGTGTAATTTTCTTCTATCTGGGAGATTAAATCCAGTCATTTGCCCTATACTTTATGGAGCTGCCCTATGTGCTCTAAAAAAAAAAGATGGAGGAACTCGTCCAATAGCTATAGGTACATTTTACCGTCGCCTTGTAGCCAAAATTTGTTGTGTTAAAATTCGTGAAGAAATTGGTGGAACTTTACGTCCTATTCAGTTTGGATTCGGTACTTCCGGAGGCTGTGAGGCAGTTGCTCACTCGGCTCGTAAATACATAACTCAAAATCTAGAGTCTTCCAAGATTTTCCTTAAACTGGACTTTAAAAATGCGTTCAACACGATAGACAGAGTGTCGATGTTATGGAAAGTAAATCTGGTGCTCCCCAATTTATCCCCCTTCCTATAGCAATGCTATTCCCCGTCATACTTGATGTTTGGTGATTACGTTATCGATTCAGTGAGAGGCATTCAACAGGGCGATCCTCTGGGCCCTGCTCTATTTTGCCTTTCAATAGAGGATCTCACTAAAACCATCACTTGTGAATATAATTGTTGGTATTTAGACGACGGTTCAATTGCTGGAAATGTGAATGATGTTTTGGAAAATTTTAAGAAAATTATTCAGCAATCTAAAGAAATTGGCCTGGAATTAAATTTCAGTAAATGTGAAATTATTCCGGTTTCCTGTCCAGAATTTGATTTTGCTTCAAAATTCAGTAAGATAGCACCTGAAATAAAAACTCTTAGAAAATCAGAATGGTCACTTCTAGGGGCACCACTTTCTTTAGAAGCCCTTTCAGAAGATTTCAAAAACAAAACGGAATCCCTCAGACTCATGGGTTCACGTTTAGGTGTCTTACCATCTCACGTTTCTTTTTTTCTTTTAAAAAATTGTTTGGCAATACCAAAGCTAATGTATACCCTTCGATGCAGCCCATCTTGGAAATGTCAACATGAGCTCAAAGAATTTGACGATCAGTTGCGGATCATAGTTGAAGAAGTTACCAATAATAATTTAGAAAATTCTTCGTGGTTACAAGCTACGCTTCCTGTGAATATGGAAGGATTAGGTTTGCGTTCAACCTCTTCATTATCTTTACCTGCTTTTTTGTCGTCTGTCAACAGTGTTTCCTCCCTTATCAATTCTATTCTTCCTCCAATTTTCCAAAATTGCAAAGATTTGTTTTATGTTGAAGGCGAAAACTCTTGGATTTCACAATCAGGTATTCGTTTATCGAGCGATACCTTAATGAAACAAAGTGCCTGGGACCGTCCCTTACTTGAAATATCTTCTTCTAAATTGCTTGAATCAGCTGCATCCATATCCGAAAAGGCTCGACTCAAAGCAGTTATGGTAAAGGAGTCGGGTGCATGGTTGAATGCATTACCCGTGGTTGCTCTTGGAAATTTATTGGATAACGAAAGCTTCAGAATTGCAGTTGGATTCCGATTGGGTTTATCTGTTTGTTCTCCTCATACATGTGTTTGTGGAAGTATCGTGGATAGTAAGGGTACTCATGGTTTGAGCTGCCAAAAAAGTGCGGGCCGTTTACCTAGACATTCCCAGGTGAACGATCTCATCAAGCGTGCCTTGGTTTCTGCAGGTATACCAGCAATTTTGGAGCCTCAAGGAGTCAGTCGTCACGACGAAAAAAGACCCGATGGAATGTCCCTCGTTCCCTGGAAGCGTGGAAAACCACTGGTTTGGGACTTCACTTGTGCAGATACTTTAGCACCTTCCCATCTGCCAAATACCTCAAAGTCTGCTGGTTCTGCTGCAATTACACGTGAGAAGTTGAAAATACGCAAATACCATAATCTCGAAACTAATTATATATTCCACCCAGTTGCTGCTGAAACTTTAGGTGTTTTTGGCCCACAATCTCTGACTTTAATTCATGATATAGGGAGAAAACTACGCCTAGCAACTAATGAAAACAGATCAACTTCTTTCTTGATTCAAAGGATTAGTATAGCTATCCAGCGTGGTAATGCTTCTTCACTATTGGGCACAATTCCTTCTTCTCACCACTTCAATGAGATTTCATATCTTCCTGAATCTAAGTGGAAACAGCAGGTCAAGGTTGGAAAAGTTCCATATGAGTCGAAAATGTTCACCTCACATCACATCTCTAGAGATTCTGAGATTTTTAACGCTTTTGAGAACAATTCAGGAACTACTCCAAAAATTTCGAACTTTCAAACCTCACACCTTCATGGAGCCAGAAGCGAATCAAACTTGGACCTCTCAGGAGACTACAGCGGTAAATGCAGCGAGAATAGCTTCCATACCAACAGGCCTGTGATAAATAGTACTGCCAAATCACTCGGTCTTAATGGGTTGAAACATATTGGTAACACTTGCTTCATGAATAGTGTTATCCAGTGTTTGTCGAATACTAGATGGTTGTTAGAGTATTTGAAGGAGGATGCCTACTCAGCGGATATTAATTACAGTTCCTCTAAGATGAAGGGAGATTTAATAAAAACATTTGCCGAAGTTATCAAGGAACTGTGGGCAGATGATACGTCGGATCGAGTGGTCAATACAGTCTCCTTGAAAAGTCAAATACAAAGATTTGCGCCACGTTTTATTAGTTATGCCCAGCATGATGCCCAGGAGTTTCTAAGATACCTACTGGAGGGACTACACGAAGACGTGAATAGTGTTACGGATGAGCCCAAACTCATTGGGACCGAGTTTGTTGAGAACTTAAGCAACTTTGAAAAGGCCAGAGAATCATGGTTGAGATACTTGAGATCGGACAACTCCAAGATAGTGGAAAACTTTGTTGGACAGCTCTTTTTGGAATGCTCTTTTTGTGGTCACTGTTCAGTCACTTTTGATACTTTCTGGGATCTTTCCCTTCCGATTCCACCAAGAACAGGCTCAATTAGCCTCTCTAGGGAAGAAACTTTGGAAGGTGATGAGAAACCGACATGTTCGAAGTGCAAAGAAAGAAGGAAATGCACAAAGTCTCTTTCGATTCAAAAATTCCCAAAAATTTTGGTAATTTATTTGAAAAGGTTCTCTCAAGAAGAGGAATTCAGTAAATTGAACATCTCAATGAATTTTTCTCTAGAAGGGTTAGATATGAGCAGCTACTCAGCGGAAAATGCACCCTCTTGTCGATATAACTTGTACGCACTGTCGAACCACAGCGGAACCACCAATGAAGGACACTACACTGCTCCTTGTAAGCATCCATATTCAGGCCTGTGGCACGAATACGACGATGCGATTGTTTCCACTATTTCTTCGAAATCCTTTGTGAGCGGAAAAGCGTATCTGCTCTTCTATGAGAAGGAGAGCACTATTTCACCCGTTTGAGATTTTTTTTGTTTCGTTTTATTTATTTCATTTTTTCTTTATGTTACATTTTATGTTTAAATATTTACATTGTATTCTTTAGACAAACATTATATTATATATATTGTACAATATTTTTTAGTTCAGAAAATTTCCATGAAGCCATATTATCTGAAATCCAAAGAATTTACATTACCAAAATGTGCCTCATCATATTTGTTGTGAAATGTTAGGATTAAGAATACTTTTGCACAATCTTCAAATATTAGGACTAAAATATCAGTCGAAAAAAGTCATGTTATACGTTCCTGGTGGCCACCACGAAAAACCACTCTAAAAACTGATCTCGTTTAGAATATTCTTGCAATAGATACTGAATATGAGTATTTCTGATCACTTAACTTCTATTTTTAAGAAAATGTAAAAATAAAACTACAAAACTAATGCATTACCTCGATCACACTCGGAGCGCTATCAATTCGACATTATAAATGTCACTAAATACGACAAAAGCTAAAAGCTTATACTGTAAGCTTTCAGCTCCTAGCTAAAAGCTTACTGAAGATGCTAACTTTGTTGGCGAAACGCGCGTCGAGTGTGATTGTGACGTAGTTTTGGTGTTTGTGTAGTTTCCTTTTTTCTTGAATTGTATTCACACCAAAGGTTCCAAAATATTCATTTATTTGATACATGTATATGCTCAAGTGTTAGTAAAACACTTTGATAATTTCTCTCGCTATATGAAACTCTCATCTCCTGCGATTTAAGGACCAATCAAAACGGCATGCCTTGTTAGTACGCAGTTCCTTCATTTCGAGTCGGTAAGACCAGGTCGTCATTGGCAATCATAAATCCAAACCACAATGGAGAATATAGGTTGGTGCCAAAAGGAATTCTAAACGATTAAAATAAGGAAAATTAAAAGGCAAGGACCAGGTGGAGGATGTTGTTGAGGTTCCAACACAAAATTATGACCTCTTAGCGGAAAATGTTCAATAGAAAAGATGTAGATAAAAAAAAATCAAAAAAATTTGTATCCAACACTTCTCTACATAACCTCAAATTAAATGTCAAAATGGCAAAAAAACGATTTTTCAGTACTTAATTTTTCTCCCGCTTATAAATGACTTAATTCAAATGAAAATTTGTAAAAATATGTCTTTTTTGGTGTAAGGTACATTTTTCGAAAAAAATACCCCTGTCTTCCACGAACAATTGTTTTGGTGTTTTTTTTTCAAATTTCGAAGGTCTATAAGTGATCATTTTAATTGTTGAAATATCTACTTTCAGATGGTCCATGTAACTTGGTGGTTTATTCATCGTTAAAACGCTAAAAAAGTCTCTCTGAATCGTGATTTTCTCAATATTTTCAATGATTTTCAATAGTTGTAGAAAAAAAGTAACAGGCAAGGACCAGGTGGAGGATGATGTTGAGGTTCCAACTTAAGGAAAAAAAATATTTAAATATTGTGAAATGGGGATGCAGTTCAGAGGTTGAAAATGTTTTTTTGCTATTTGCGGCGAAACAAGACCTCTTAGCGAAATGTGTTCGAAGAGAAAGTTGTGAATAATAAAAAAATCGAAAATTTCTTCATTTAACACTTTTTGACATAACCTCAAATTAACCGACAAAATGGCAGAAAACAATTTTTAGTATTTTTTTTCTCGCGTATAAATTATTCAGGTCTGATGAAAATTTGTATATATGTCTCTTTTTTGTGTCAAATAAGCTTGATTCTTTCGCAGATGAGAAGACTTCTAGTTTTCGAGTTATTTTAATTTTTTTTAATACCTTTATTTTTCACGAAAAATTTTCTTCATATTTCTTTGTATTTGGAAAGTCTAAGTGACCATTTTAATTGCTGAAATGTTTACTTTGAAATGGTCTATGTAACTTGGTGGTTTATTGATCGTTAAACCGCTTGAAATTGAGAAAAAAAAGTCTTTCTGAATCATGATTTTCTCAATATTTTCAATTATTTTCGTCTTCCTCCATTATTTTTATAACAAAAAGTTGTTTATATTAGATTACTCATAATGAAATATTGGAATACATAATTACACTACGAAATTAATTTTATAAAATCGTTTTTATTCTTTTCTACAACCATTGGAAATCATTGAAAATATTGAGAAAATAGTGATTCATAAAGTTGTCGCTTTTTCTCAATTTTAGGCGGTTTAACGATAAATAAACCGCCAAGTTACCATTTGAAAATAGACATTTCAACAATTAAAATGATCACTTATAGACCTTATAGACCAAAAACACCAGAAGATAAGGGTATTTTTTTAGAAAAATGTACCTTACTCGAAAACTAGTTATCTTCTGAATTGCGAAAAAATCATACATATTACCGAAGAAGACATATTTATACCAAATTTCATCTAAATTAAATCATTTATAAGCGAGAAAAAAAATTAAATACTGAAAAATCGGCATTTTGACATTCAATTTGAAGTCATGTCGAAAAGTGTTGAATACAAACTTTTCTATTGAACATCTTTCGCTAAGAGGTCACGTTTCGCCGCAAATTGCAAAAAACCGTTTTCACCCCTTAAACTGCACCCCCATTTCACCATTTTGAGTGTTCTCGGTTTTTATTTTAGTTGGAACCTCAACAACATTTCTCTCATTGGGATTGCCTGTTACTTTTTTTTGTCAGAAAAATTAAAGGCACCAGTCCAAAGTATTGCGTTTTATTATAATTACATTATTATTTCCGTCAACCAGTTGCACCCCTACCCTCAGAAGTCCTTGAGAGGCTTGTGCGAGTTAGGGAAGACGCTGCCCTTGCATTTCAGAACTTTTTACACCACAGGATTCAGGATGAATGAATAAAAAAGTTAATGATGATTAAGATCTGAAACTTCAGGTGGCACTTCTTTAGGGACCAAGATAATCAACCCCTTTCAATTATGGCCCCTTTTATGACTATTTCTTTGACTTTGTAATTGAAAAGGGTGGTAGGGGGTGAAAACTGGATGAATACTCCCTCCCTTGGGTAGTTGCTTTTCTTTGTCTCTAAAGAAGTGCCACCTGAAGTTTCAGAGCTTAATCATCATTCCAAGTCTATTTTTCCAATTTTTGAACATAGCCGGTCCCACGAGTTTATCGAGTGCCCCCTTTTGCCCCCCCCCTGTGACCCGGCCCTACTAAAAATTCCTTTCACCTCGATTTTAGCTATCTAAGTGCCAAAATGACACTACTGAACTGAAAAGGAAGAATACCTATAGGAGACCGGCTAATTTTTGACTTGAGTCATTTTTGGGAGGAAAATTTTCAAAATTTTTTTTCCAGCCCCGGCCCCAACAAAATTTTGTTCCGCTTTGTCAGATGATAACTAATCACTTTTTGAACAACATATCTCAACGGAAGGAATATGGAAGACGGCTAAAATTTATCAAAATATTTTACCTTGTTTCTCTGCTGGGCCCAACTCAAAATACAAAATATTTTGGATTTGGTATCTTCGAGGTAAGTACTTCCATTCCTGAGTTCGAAAGGAGTATAGCTGTTCAGCGCATTTTTTCACTGGCGGCTCCCTAACTATGACCGTTGTTTTATTATTCACTTCGATGTTTTATTATGTTTTCTGATTGATAAAATTAGTTATTAATTTCAGTGTCTTTTGATCATATTTCGGGTTGGTAATATATAGTTTTTATTTGTCAAAAGTATCGGTTAATCTAGAAATTAATGTTAAAGACATTAAGGCAGTGAACAAATCAGCTGTTCATTCAATCCACTATCTTGTTGTTCGGTGTGAATCCAGGCGTGTTCCATTTATCATTGTTGTTCCGTATTTTCTCACTCCATTCTCGTGAGAATAAGATATATGTCATTTTGATATTTCGAATATTGGGAGCACAGATTGATATTTCGTATTTTCAAATATGTGAGATTTTTGGTGATTTTGGTCATAAACACGCCCGAATTCTTCTGATAGACCTGAATTGCGTGATGATATTGTCTCTAAGTTCATCTACTGTGTCATATTCTTGCTCTCCATAGATTCTGTTCTTTAAAGTGCCACACAAGAAAGTATCCAAAACTGTAAGGTCAGGTGACCTTGCCGGCCACCTCACTGGTCCAGAATTTCCTAACCACCTATTAGGAAATCTTTGGTGTAAATATTCGCAAACTGCTGTTTTATTGTGTGGAGGAGCCCCGTCATGCTGAAACCAGCAGCTGTTATAATTAACAAGGGGAAACGTATCCATATATTCTTCGAATTCGTTTCTTAAGAACCGAAGATAGGTTTCCCCGTTCAAAGTATTAGAGAAGAAATGAGGTCCAAGTATTCGCTCGTCATAAATTCCAGCCCACACATTCAAACGAAACCGAACTTGTGGTCTGACTTCTCTGAAGTGTCGTGGATTATTTTCACTCCAAATGTGCTCATTATTTCTATTAAAAACACCACAGTTCGAAAAAGTACTTTCGTCGGTCCAAATAATGTTTTTCAAGAAGTTTGTAGGGTCTACCCTATTCGACAGCCAGCTACAAAATTCCATCCTTCTCTCAGGATCACCTGGATGTAATTTTTGTGAAATATGTATATTATAACATTTCAAACCACTTTTTTTGAATTCCCTCCAAACGCTCGTCTGTGGCACATCCATTTCTGCCGAGACTTGATGTGTTGATTTGGAAGGATCTGCATTTATCTAAAAAAGTACCAAAATTAATTATACATCTTCGAATATGGAATGAACAATTATTTCACCTCGGCTAATAAGTTACGTTTAATATTTTGTTCCATTCTGCTTCCATATTTCATTCTTGGTTTTTGAAACGCACCGTACTCAGCCAAGTGTTTGTCCAAAATTCCGAATAATGTTCTATCCGGCTGTTGTCTTTCCGGATATAATTCAAAATAAATTTGTGCTGTTTTCGTAATATTCCTATCAAATTTATAATAAAGTTTCAACATATCTCGTTTTTCTTCATTTGAGAATGAGGACATTTCGACTGAAGTATTTGTGCAAACTTATGATGTTTAATGAGTTCTGACAACTAGTGTTTATTAAACAAATTTTTTCGATGGAGTCATGACCATCTCAGATGAAGTTGTTTTTTTTAATATCTGTGGTTTCAGAAGTGCAAATCATAACAAATTATACATCAATGAAATCAGAATGAGAATCACTATTTTTCTGTATAAAAAAACACTATAACGTCCATAACAGAAAAAAGGTTGATGATGAATGCCAGAAGACGAAACGTCGGATAGTAAATCTGAACATGAAAACGTGTAGCTGAAAAAGAGTATCAATGAAAATGTACTTTTGGTTTTGAGCTATGTTGTCGAATAACGATAGAAAAAAATAAAAACGAAAATTCCGATTTTCAGTTTTTTCCCGATATTTCCGGAAATACTCGGAATTTTCCAAGTTTCAAAACAGTATTTTGTTAAGCACCAGAATAGGCAACTTTTCCCCAATTTAAGCTTCGACGTATCTCATGTAGTTTAGGAGATCCCAATGGTGGGGGTCGAATTTGAATTGCCCTGTATACATATATAAAAAATTTTGTTATTACATATGTAAATATATATAAAATAAAACAAATGATTAGTGGATAACTACCTCAGGGAAAAGAAAGTGAAACCGCAGACACGTGTTTCAGGCTTATTGGCCTTCGTCAGTACGGTGTAGTACAAATGAAAGGATGTTCAACACTTGGATGGAAATGGAACATAAGTGAAAATGACAAACACGGAGACACACACAGAAGCCAGCGACTCATTTGTGGTATCAGTTGGAAGACCTTGTCTTTAAGGGCGATAACCAGACATCACCACGGAGGAAGCTATAGCTACCTGCGGGTCATCCGAATCCAGGATGTTAAAAAACAAGCAGGAGGGGTCATGAGGGAAACTGTGGAAAACAGAAAGCAAATGATTAGTAGATAACTACCTCACTAAGCTTGTTATATAGCTTTACCCCATAGCACATGGGATGATTCTGCGATACAGCTAATCTACCACAAGGCTGATGCAATTGATTAGAAATTCTGGTAAAGTGTTCAAGAATTTGTTAATTTTTGGGTATACTTGAAATATTATTTTTGATGTATACCAAAGTTTGGTAAATATACAAACTAGACATTGTTAGTATTTTATAATGTATAAATAATGGCCTACAATGATCTCTAGAGGATGCACCTGCCATAATTCTCAATGCCTTTTTCTGTACAACAAATACTTCGTGGGCTTGGGCAGATAGGCCCCATTGTTCTAGACCGTAAGCTATGACAGTCTGAATTAAACTATGGTATAGAAGTTTGAGAATATCAAATTGTCGACGTAAATATATATGTTTACAAAGCTTCAGTTTAACACTGTTGATATGGTTGTTCCAGGTTAGCGTATGGTCAATATAGACCCCCAAAAATTTAGTACAATTCACTTGATGCATTGTCTCATTATTTATTTTAACCGAATAGCTTTTATCTATTGTACTATTTTCAGTAACAAAGTTGATCATTTGAGATTTTGCTGTATTTAGCAACAGGCCATTTAAAGAACACCACTCAAAAATTTGAGCTGTAACTTCTTGAGCTTTATTTAATACTTCAGAAGTATTACCAGCTGATACTAAAATATTAGTATCATCAGCAAAATCCACAGTAATAGAGGCTTTCGTACAGAATTGGGGTAGATCCTTAATGTAAATCAAAAATAAAAGTGGTCCCAAAATGGAACCTTGTGGAACTCCAATTGATACACTTCTTAGACTTGAAGTTGTCCCATTTACACTGACCAGCTGCCTACGACCAGATAGGTAAGACCTAAGCCAATTCAGTGCAGAACCTCGAATGCCATAGATTTGTAGTTTGTGCAACAGCACAGCATGGTCAACAAGATCAAAGGCTTTGCTCATGTCAAAAAATAATCCTAAAATATGCTCTTTTTTGTCTAACATTTCTAGTGTGTTTAATAAGTTGATCAATTGCGGTAATAGTAGATTTATTTTTTCTATAGCCATTCTGACTGGAAGAAAATTATCTGAAAGTTTCAAAGTAACCATATAATCTTTGATAAAAACAATGTTCAGTAATCTTAGAAAAATGATTGAGTAGTGATATTGGTCTATAAGAGGAACAATCTGCACAAGAACCCTTTAAAGTTTGGATGAATTTTTTAATGACCAACCTTTTTAGCAGATATAAGGATCTCAATATTTCTACTTCTCAACATGCCTTACTTGTTCTAAAAATTTTTATTTTTTTTTTGATGAATTGTGTTTATATGTGTATTCACAATTTTATGTACACTATTGTATAATTAGGTCTACCTAATGATGTATTGTGGAGCGTATTATTATCAAGACTGCTTTTCATGTGTTTATCTTATGTTTGTTATTTATTGTGTATGTATTATTTATTGACTATGTTATATTTTACGGATGGGTCTACACTATCTAATTATGACTATGCTACCCATTGTAACCTAACCTATCACTTCGCTTTGCCAATGGGAATGTAATTCTTTGTGTAATAAAGTATATTTTGATTGATTGATTGATTGAACCTTTGTTTTTGTAAATGGGTAAATTTTTTGATATTTTTAAGATATCAGGAAAACTCCCCTCACTGAACGAAGTGTTCACGATATTACTAAATGGTTCAGAAATAAAATTTGCGACTTTTTTTATAACATGACCAGGAATTTCGTCCATACCAAAAGATTTTTTTCTTGCAAACTTTTTTAATGATCTCTTCCATCTCAAATTTTGTCGTTGGATATAGATAAATACTCTGTAGGGAGGGTAAAATAAAATTTATATTATTTATATCAGGTGTGGATATGCTACTACTCACAGTTGAGTAGTAATCACTAAAACGGTTGCTAATGGTCAAATTATCAGAAGTATCTTCATTATCAGAACTTCTAAGAAATGGTACACTACTGCCTGTATGATGACTTTGTGCTTCCTTGATTATTTTCCAATATTCTTTCACCTTGTTGTCTGCTGAAGAGATTCTGTCGTCATTATAAAACTGTAAAACAACAACAATTACAAGTTTTTTTTGCATGTTTCAGTTTAGCCTGATGTTATTTTGAGCTCTTGATACTCCTGATGATATAAACCATTTCCATATATTTTATTCAGCTCAGATATCTCAGTTATCTTCCTACTCATTTCTCTCAACTCATTAGAAATCCATTGAGGGCTCTTACATTTTTTATTCAAAATTATCTTTTTTGGGAATGAAAGATCAAAATAATAAGAAATCATATTATGAAAATGTTCAAACTTGGAATTCACACAAACTTTATCATACAGTAAAGACCAATCAGTTTCAGATACCAAACTACTGAACTTATCGATATTATATTCACTAAAACATCTAACGAGTGTTTCACGGTTATCGTAAACCCGTTCATAATGAAAAGTTGCATGTTGCAAGTTGCAAGTTGAAATACATGAATGATTAACAGAGTAGCTAATAGGATCAACTGTGGATAAAATATTGTCAATACAAGTTGCAGAATCACCCCATATACGAGTTGGTTCGCTAATAATTGCTTTTAAATTGTGCTGCTCAAGTATATTCATGAATTCAGTCTTCATATTGCTGTTTTTCAACATATCAATGTTGAAATCACCGCAAACGATTATGTCAAAGTTCTTGTTCTTACTATATAGCTCTTCAATTGTTCGATCGAAAGAATCAAAAAAAGTGTCTGTGTTACCCAATGGTGATCTATATATTGACAAAAATATTATGTTTCTACTTTTTGATTTTAATGCTATAGCACATATTTCAATAATAAAACCATAAAATTTTAACAGTTATAGTAATTTGCTTACCTTCTCATCCTATTACAAGACAAAATAATGAATTAAAATTGCCAATCTCTGAAAGTACTCTTATCAAAAAATCAATAATGTATAATGGATAAAAGATGTTTAACACGTTGAGTGCCAGATAAGACCAACGTGGTCTCATGCATATCTGGGCATTAATTGCTTCGTGAGACCAATGTGGACTCAAATGCATCGCCGATACATTTCGTTACATGAAGCAGCATTGGTATCATTGTATGCATTTAAATCAATGGGATCTCAAAAAGAATGGCCTGACGGTCCAATTGCTATATTTGGTCTGGATATGCGAGACCGATGTGGCACCCTACAGTAATCTGATTTATTTTTTTTTTGTTTTAAACTACAAACAAATTTTAAAATTTTTTTTAGTACTAATTTATTGATTTATATCTGATTCGAGTTCAAATTCATCTGACGTTCCGTCGGGTTCAAAAAAGTTCATTTCCTCTTCATCGGAAAAACATTCCTGCAATAACTTTTGTAATTTTTGCTGTTCTTCCTCATAACGAGACATGTTTACGCGCCGAAAGTGCAACAACTACTGAATTGATATTGTAAACAAAGTGCGAGCGACCACAGCCGCCTCTACTTACATATCGAGACCTGTGAATACATGAAATCGGCATGGTGACACATTGGTCTCATATGGCCTGAGGGCAAAAATTGCAACTCAGTGGCCGCATGAGACCAACGTGTCACCATTTTTGTTTTTTCTATTTTAATTTCCAAATTTTTTTCTTTTTGCTTCTAGTAGCAAAATAAGTTATTTATGGTTATTTTCCTTTGGAGAAAAGCGAAAAAAAATTTGGCCTAACGGACCAATTTTTTTTTGTCCACGGTGGCATTCAACGTGTTAATCACCTTCGGGTTCTAGCGTTTTTCCCAAGAGTTATTTTTTTTATTTTCTACAGATTTATCCACTAGGTAAGTACTTCACAAAAGTAACGTAAATTGATTAGATAACTCGAACTGTTCTTTGTTCCAAGGAGAGAAATAATTTTGTTTTTCATTGCGAACTCTTGTCGTGAATGCCTTCACGAGAATCATGATCTACTGTCTGACACAAAGGTTACTATCGTCAATTACTCAGATCACAGTGATGGCTTCTTGATAGGTACAAATTTAATCGTCAATCTTTCGAATGCATGTATCATGTTTGAAATTGGGCTCGGCATAGTCGATTTACCGCAGAGTAAATACGCTTCATTTGTTTTGTGTCGGTCGAGTATTCGTTTGTTCAAACGTTGGAGGTATACAAAGGTGTAACTGACATATTCGATTTTGTTGTCGGGTCATTCCTTCGAATATAATCCCGAAACAAAAGAACAAGGCGATCGTACTCGAACTTTCAAACGTTCCGGTCGAATACCTGCGCGTGGGCAGGTCATTTGAATATTTATATTTTTGATTTGGCAAACAAAATACCTACAGATGTATTTCCACTGTATCGGTTAATTTTTTACTTGTTTTTTCGATTGAGTTGGTAAGGTTGTCCTTTAGATTAATTGGTAGAGAATTCTTACAACCGCTGAATCGGTTGTTATTAGAAAGTTAAGCGGTATCTGTAAAACGTGAATATTTTGGTAGAATAAAATTCGTAGGTAATGTCCAAGACCATGACAAATAGCCGACTATTAATTTTTCTGTGATTCTATCAGGAGTACCTTGTATTTTTAACAATTTGATGAGACTATATGAATAACTTTCGAGACCTTCAGCACGAGGGAATTATATAGATTTATTCAACAACTTACTATACAATATAGATAGATAGATAGATCTTCATTAGTCATATTTCTCAATAGTGCTTTGACAAGTCAGTAATAAAATAAAAAATTAGATATTAATATAAAATAACAAAAGATAAACAATCTTTGTCATTAAAAACACTACAATACACAATAAAATTTAACAAACAGCAATACGCATACGATACATTAATCAATGTATAAGTTGTGAAAAATTAGGAACTCATCAAAATCATAAAACCCATTATCAGATTTGAATTGAACACACTCGAGAACTTGGACATCGTGTGGTAGAACATTGAAGAACTTGATTGCATAATAGCTAGTCCCATTTCTCGTTCTCGAAAGTCTCAGATAGTGTTGATGTATCATATCTTTGTTTCGCATTGAGCATGAATGTGAACTTTCATTTGTCCTATAGTTTTTCAAATTTGCTTTTATATGCATAAGACATTGCAGTATGTAAGTACATGGCAGAGTTAGTATCTCAAAATGTTTGAAAGCACCCCTACAATCATCTCTATAAGGCAATCCAGCAATGATTATGACCGCCTTCCTTTGCATGGAGAAGACTGCTGAAGCGTGTGCTGAGTGGCCCCATACTAATAGGGCATAAGATATTGTGGACTGTATCAGTGCGTGGTAAGCTGTTAACAGTGCTGAGTGTGACAAGCAATTTCGCAGGTTACGTATTAGAAATATTTTCCGTGACATATTTTTGTAGACAAAAGTCGAATGTTCTTCCTAAGTGAGTTTACCGTCCTAGAGGACACCTACAAACTTTACGCAATGAGAGTTATTTAGGTCTGTGTGCTGTTTTAAGCTAAAAATCAATGTCTCAGACTTGTCTTTGTTAAGGACTAACTTATTGTTATGTAGCCAAGATTGTGTCAAGGTCAGACTATTATTGGCCTCAGCAGCGTATTAAAATCTCTATTTGAATTGGCTAATGAGGTGTCGTCAGCAAAAAGAGTGAACTTTGCTGAAGGAGCACTATTAGGCAGGTCGTTGACATAAATAAGAAATAGGACAGAGCCTTGCGGTACCCCATATTCAATGTTGATCGATTGAGAGCTGACGTCCTCAAAATTAATGAATTGAGTTCTGTCCGTCAAATAGGACCTAATCATTTTTTGGCTATTTTCGGAAAAGTTTCAGTTTATTAATTAATACATTGTGCGGTACACAGTCAAAAGCCTTACTTAGGCTGCAAATAGTTTGCAAATCAAAGAATAGATAATTCAATTAACAAGAAAGAAAATAAAATACGTATTAACTCACATACTAGGGTAGTATGAATAAAATAATGTATAAAATATAAATATAAACTATGAAATCTTCATATTATTCCTTCCATATAAGTAGATGGTTTCTAAAAATCAAAACTGAGAATTTGGCTCATGTTGTCCATATCGCTTTAAGGAGTTTTTTTTATATAATTTACAATATTTTTTGAAATAAGAGTAGGAATGTTAACGACTGTTTTAAATCGGATACTTGGACCTACTATAAGAGCGTTGTTTTTCTTATCATCTTATGCAAAGATATCGACCCTTCTAGTTGACATCGGACAAACTAGTGACTTCTTTATAAACCTCCATTCCATTTGATCTCTAGGAATACCAAAGCTCAACCAATGGTATGATGACTTGTGTTTCTCAACTGTGAGCTTTAAGGGCAGACTCATGATTACCAGTTGTAGAACAACGTCTACACTGATTTCCTGTCCTACCTCTCCCAGGTGTTGCTCGCACAATTGTCACTCCTCTGTTCATCTTCAGCAAATCCTGGTACTCGGTGAAGGTTATTCCATCTCATTCTCATTTTGCGCTAAAATGCTGCGAAATGGGTAAAAAATGCTTGCAAACATGACTGGAAACGGCTGAGCTGGTGGAAGCGGTCGAGTGGTAGGAGAGGGCGGGAGATGAGGGGAAGCGTATCATCTCGTATCCCGTTCATTAGAAGAATTCCCCTCATCTCCAGGACTCTCCTACCACTCGGCAGCTAACGCGGGCTCGGCCGTTTTCAGTCATGTTTGCATGTATTTTTCACCCATTTCGCACCATAGTAGCGCGAAATGAGAATATACATTTTGTAGTAATATACTACTACTTTCATAATCTGTATGAGGAATTGAAATCGGGCTATCACTAGAGCATCCAGGCACGCTTCAAGATAGTGCAAAAAACAATTTAAATTGCAGTTGTGCCAAAACTATAGTTCCGACAGTGCCTGTTTTGTGCAAACATAAAGTTCACATGATTCAATACTTTCATGAGAATCCTACTTCTTGAAAAATGGCGGAGTTATGAAATTTTCAAAAAATCGTATTTCAAGTATCTACAATGCTTTTCATTGGAGCAACCAGATTGCTTTATTAGTTTTCTTTTTATAAGCAAAACAATAAAAAACACGTTTTTCGTTATTCAACTGTTTATAACAAATTAAAAAATGACAGTTGCGAGTCGAAAACATAACAGAATATAAATACGGACTGTCTTTCATGTGATGGCATAGTCAGTTTCCTACTAGAATTTTTGTTGAAAACTCACTCATTTTATGCTCTATTGCGTGGTGTAATTATGATGCAGGAATTTGCGAAAACGCGCAAATGGTGCGACACCTACTGTCAAAAATATACGTACGCTTCCAGGATGGGGAAAACAAACCAAGTCGCCATTAGAGTACGTATGATTTTAGTAGTAAATAAAAACAGTTTTCTTAGTTTATAAAACAGTTTGCTGAAGTTTAGTGTGTCAAAATACTTCTCGAAATTCGAATACTAAGAAGCAAGTGCAAGAGGTATTGATTGCTCTGTGCTGCGGTGTAAACAGTATAAAGATACAAATGTATCAATACACAGCCTCCTCAAAGATCGAAAATTGTGCATGTTGTGGCAGAAGGCAGAACAATTCCAAAATTGGAAAACATATTTCCAAATACATGTCTGTGTGTAGCAGAGGCACTTCGAAAAAACAGATTATACAGGTAATTTCCAAAGATCTCATTCTGTATATTGGTAATTTTACTCATTTCAAAGAAACATCTTGATGTTCAGTATTGATTATAATATTTCAATGCTCCATTCCAATTGAATTCATGAGGCTTCAGCCCAAATATCTCGAGTTTGACTACACACAAAATAACGTGTCCCGCTTTGACTACCTGTTCGCCTACCACTACAGGCCGATTTCTGCCGACAAAATATACATGTCCATCAAACTGATTAAAGCAAGTACCATCTTCCACAATTTACCTTTATCGCTCAAAATTTAAAATAGAAATGATTGATTTATCATTGAATCAAATGGGGGTCTACTTGTTTTTCCCATTCCAGTGACAAGTTTGATAGATACTGCAGCGCCAACTATCGGAAAAAATTCTGCGAATAATAAAAGAACATAGTTGCATTCATCAAAAGTAAAGGAGACAAACTGACTCATTCAAAAAGATGTAAAACTAACTCTTGATATCGGTGGACGTTGTAGTTGATATAAGGGGTAGTATGATTAAAAAGAGTATTTGCTTTTACTTCAAGTTAATGCTCCATGTTGTAGTTTTCACTTCAAAAAATCGAAGCATTTACTCCACATAATTCTTGAAGTAACACTTAAGTAAGTACTGGTAGCAATTACTCTATACTTTGCTTTATTTACTTCGATATATAGATAGAAGTTAATACTGCAGTAATTACTAATGTTGTCAAGTATTTCCTCCATTTGGGAGTGTTTGGTGTAGTTTTGAATAAGCTACTAATAGACTAACTTCATATCTCCAATTGAAAAGGTGTTATGGCTTTTTTATGAATTATGGTAAGAAATGGAGGGATATGTGTGAACGTAGAACGTCTGGGGAGGTACAATATAGAAAATTATTTCGGTTAGTCAATTATTTTAGCTAGATTGCTACTATTGAGCTCTGTACTTTCAGATTCAATAAAAACAATGTTGAATGGATTGCTAGAGAGTTCTTAGGAAATCATATTGAGGTGAGGGGAGCAGCTTCATCAAATTTAACGAAAATGGAGGTATTTTTAAGAGCTCTTAGTGATCCGGAGTTTCAACAAGGAGTGGGTGTAATGTCGGGGTACATCAAACAACTGTGTCAAAAGTAATCAAAGAAGTTTCACAAAAAATTGTGTACTCCCACATCTTCAGCAATCTCTTGAGGTTAATCACGTACTAGTGTTAACTAGTAGTTTATACTTCTAACTTAAGTCAACACTTCCCATCGAAGAATTTACTTTATGTAAAACATTATACTCCACAAAATACTAGGAAGTAAAAGCCAAGGGTGGTATGATTAAAAAGAGTATTTGCTTGTACTTGAAGTGAATGCTGCATGTTGTAGTTTTCACTTAAAAAAATTGAAGCATTTAATTCACATAATTCTTGAAGTAACACTTAAGTAAGTACTAGGAGCAATTACTTAATACGTTGCTTTATTTACTTCGATATATAGAAGTTAATTCTGCAGAAATGACTAATGTTGTCTAGTATTTCCTCCATTTGGGAGTGCCTGGTGTAGTTTTTGAGAAGCTACTCATAGAGTTACTTCACGTCTTCGATTGAAAATGTTTTCATGAAAAATGAGGGAAATATGTGAACGTAGAACATATGAGGAAGAACAATATAGAAAATTATTTCGGCAAGTCAATTATTTTAGGTAGCTTGCTAATATTGAGCACTGTAATTTCAGCCTAAATGCAGAAAATGTTTTGAATGGATAGCTAGAGGGTTCTTGAGAAATCATATCGATATGAGCATCTTTATCAAATGTAACGGAAATTGAGGTATTTTTAAGAACTCTCAACAATCGAACCAATTTGAGGTTAACCACGTTCTAGTATTTACTACTAGTTTATACTTCTAACCTAAGTCAACACTTCCCATCAAAGAATTTACTTCATGTAAAATATTATACTCTACAAAATACTAGGAAGTAAAAGCTCTTACTGGAAGTACAAGTACAGATCGACAAGCGTAAGGATGCTTCTGAAATGCGCAAACGATAGAAAGCGTGAGTAGATGTGCGACAAAGATCGACTACTGTTTAATAAGGCAGAGCGATTGAGCTCCTGCCCTATTCCAGGGTTTTGTCTACTGCGCAACCAATTCTTGGAGGCATCCTTACGCTTGTCGATCAGTAAATACTCTTTTTAATCATACCGCTCTAGATGTTAAGGTTACTTGATTAGAAGAATGTGTATCAAAACTATGGACTCGCCAGTATTTTGGAAATCATTACATATTATTCTCAGTACATGGAATTAAACACAAATAACTTCATTTCGAAAATCAATTGAACGATCGAACTTCCAGTATTGAAATATCTGCAGAAATTCACCGTGGTGATATTGATAGCTACATTACAAACTCACTGATAATTCTTAGCCAAACATCTCCATTAGATGAAACGCCGAAGAAGCACAGTTAATCTCTGCGATTTTCATTTCATGTACTTGGGCGATATCCATTAGCATTCACGCAAAATAAAAGTAATCGGCCGAGGAGAAACTCGTCTTCATTTGCATATCCATTCATTAGAGCCCATTCATAATTTCGCCATCTTGAACTTTACTCTCTCGTATCTCGCGGTCGTCGTTAGCGCGGTAGATTGTTTGTCGTGTATGAGATTAATAATGAGCGTCTATGTGCTTATTTTCGTTACTAGGACTTGGACAACAATCAATAATTGTGCGGCTGTTATTATAACAGTTTAGCTGGATATTTTTTCTTATATCAAATCGAATTCGTAAACCAGGTCGCAGGAACATTTTGGCATTATCTTGTTTTATTTAATTTCCAAACATTTTTCAGAATACTCGAACGTTTTTGACTACTACTAGGTCAACCTAAAATAAGAGGCTCTATTAACATAAAATAATAGACGCAAACGGCCTATACTACTTTTTATAAGATAGTTCGTGAATGAAAATTCCGGTTTTCGCCCCAGCAAAATCGCTTTGTGGAATTTTTAAAACAAGAATTAGTGAAACAAATTATAACTATTTTGTTTTTTTGCGAATATCTCAAGAAGTATTGGAGGAATCGTTTTACAGTGAATATAACTTTTGTAGAGAATTATGAAACCTATAAAATGGTTTTTTACACGACCGGGGGCCCAATACTCAAATGTCTACTTCTCTATGTCGCATGCGACAAGATATCGCCATCTCTTTTCAATGCATATTCGAGAAAGAATATGGACATATTTTGTCGCATGCCACATAGGGTAGTAGACATTTGAAAATAGTGCCCCAGATCGGTGCATTTTTCACTGAGAAAATCGGGAAAACCTTGAAAAAGAGACATTATTGCGGAAACTGATAGGTAATAACATATGGTTTTTGTCCGATGTATAGTTTTTGCACAATCGCGTTATAAACAATTTAAGGGCAAATCATTCCAAACGCGCAGATTTAAGGAAAATCATCTTATTCAAATCATGTATACGACATTTTGAAGTACAGATCAATATCTACAATTTGTATATTTTTGATTTTCACCTGAGAGGTGGGAAACGTGTCAAAAATGTCACTGCAGTTACTCTAAATGCTTCAAACTGACCCGAAGTCGCCCGAACTCAACTCGATTTAACTTCAGCCTTGTTCCCATCGATGTTTTTGTGGTCCCGCTGCAAATAGTGGGTCTCTTTTGTTTTTGCCGACCTAAGGCTTTGTTGTATTTTCTTGGTGGGTTTGAAGACCGTTTTAATGTTGTGTTGTCCCAAGAGTTTTCCAATTCTGTCTGTGACCTTAGGAATATATGGAAGATACGCACGTGCAACTATCTGAGCCTCCTCCCTACTTTGTCGTTCGATCTCAAGGTTGCTTGGAAATGTTCTAGTTCATCCTGTAGATGCTCAGGTTCACATATTCTCCGAGCACGTTCTGCTAGTGTGTAGATAATTCCTCGCTACTGACTAGGATGGTGGTTTGATAAAGCATGCAGATACCTATCCGTGTGCGTAGGGTTTCGGAATACTTTGTGGGTCAGTCTTTCGCCACATCTTTCGATTAGTACATCTAGAAATGCTATCCGCTGTTCCTGTTCAGTCTCCATGGTGAACTTGATGCTGGGGTGTTGAGCATTCAGATGTTCTAAGAAACGGTTCAGTGTGTCCCTTCCGTGTCTCCAAATAATGAAGGTGTCATCCACGTAACGAAGCTACATGGTCGGTTTTAAATCAAAGGAATCAATTGCTTTCTCTTCAAAATGTTCCATAAAGAAGTTGATGCTTTTGATTTAAAACCGACCATGTGGCTACGTTACGTGGATGGCACCTTCGTCATTTGGAGACACGGAAAGGACACACTGAACCGTTTCTTAGAACATCTAAATGCTCAACACCCCATCATCAAGTTCACCATGGAGACTGAACAGGAACAGCGGATAGCATTTCTAGATGTACTAATCGAAAGATGTGGCGTAAGACTGACCCACAAAGTATTCCGAAAACCTACGCACACGGATAGGTATCTGCATGCTCTATCAAACCACCAGCCTAGTCAGAAGCGAGGAATTATCTCCACACTAGCAGAACGTGCTCGGAGAATATGTGAACCTGAGCATCTACAGGATGAACTAGAACATCTCCAAGCAACCTTGAGATCGAACGGATATAGTGTACCCGAAATCAACAGGGCCATAAAACTGAGTACTTCCAAGAGACAAAGTAGGGAGGAGGCTCAGATAGTTGCACGTGCGTATCTTCCATATAATCCTAAGATCACAGACAGAATTGGAAAATTTTTTGGGCAACACAACATAAAAACGGTCTTCAAACCCACCAAGAAAATACAACAAAGTCTTAGGTCGGCAAAAAACAAAAGAGACCCACTATCTGCAGCGGGGGTATATCGCATTCCATGCACTTGCGGAAAGGTATACATCGGAACCACAAAAAGATCTATGGGAACAAGGCTGAAGAAACATCAGAGGAACTGCAGATTAGGCCAAACGGACAAGTCGACAGTGTGGAACACTCGCTCAGTGAAGGAAACCACAAGATTCTGATTGAGGACGTAAAACTTCTTGCCCCCAACTAGGGATACCATAGCCGACTTGTACGGGAGGCAATAGAGATCCACAAACACACGGAGAGCTTCAACAGAAAAGAAGAAGCTGTTAACCTCAACCGAATATGGAATCCCATTCTTAGAAATTCCAGAATAACAAAAGAAAACTACGACATTAAGATAGCAGGCAAAAAGGTGTCAATTTGCAATTCTGAAATAACAAAGGATATCAACGACATCAAGCCGGCAGGTAGAAAGGGGTCAATTAGGGTTAGTGAGAATGTACCAAATCCAGATACGGTAATTAACGCACAAGACTACCTAAATCAGAATAAATACAATCTTGGCAGACGGAATCTCCAGTCATCTGAGATTATTCATGATGTAAAAGCCTCTGAAGAAGCTAGCCACTCGCGCTAGCGAAACGTTAGGAAGAAATTCCAAAAAAACGACGGCCTTCAAACCCGAGTAAAAATTGTGACACTGAATAATCAATTTTTGAAAAAATGGTCTCTTTTCCGAAGTTTTCCCTTATTTTCTCAGTGGAAAATGCACCGATCCGGTGTCGGTGTCGTATGAAAATTTGTAGGTTTTATAAATCTCTACAGAAGTTCCACGATTCCTTGAATAATGTTTGAGATGTTTAAAAAAAAGTAGTAATTTTTTTCACTATTGCTTGTTTAAAAAATTCCACAAACTGGGGTTTTCATAAACGAACTATCTTTTATAAAAATAGAGTACAGGCCATTTCCCTTTTTTTTGTGGGGGAAAACTTCTATAGCTTGGTCTATAACGTCCTTCGAGTGGAAGAAATCAAAACACCAAACATATTGGGACCAAATCGAAGGGCATCGACACAGCACAGCCATGGTGAGGCACCTGAGCCAAACACTGACGGCTGACACACTCAATCTTAACAGATCTAAGATACGTACGATCACCGGCTTACTAACCGGACACTGCGGCCTTAGCAAACACCTACACACCATGGGAATAAATAGAGAAACCGTGGACTGTAGACTCTGTGGTGACGAGGAGGAAACAGCATCTCACATGATCTTTGAATGCGACGCGCTGCTCAACAAGCGCAACAGAATATTCGGACAGATCAACCTAGAAACAGGCATGAATCCGAAACACCTAGTAGACCACTGAACCTGGTGATGAACACAGGCCTATTTAACTAGGAACCACTGACGACAGAACAATACAATAGACCCCAGCTGGTCTCAGTGTTAAGGGAAACCTCAAGTTAAACCCGGTATATCGCTCGTCAGCCTTTAACCAACCAACCATGATGAAATGGTGAAGTGTCAGCTTGAGCTGTTTTTAAACTTTACCAATTGAACTGGATTAGTATATTCTCAAAATTACTTGAAATGATCATGAAAAAAACAAATACTCATTTTCATGAATAAACATATATCTGTTGACCAGTTTCAATATGGATTCGTAAAAAAAGCAATACCTTAAGTTCTGTATCCATAGTCTGGTAGTTTATAGATTGATAGACTATGAGAAGGTACTACATAAACAATGGGTATTGATGGACTAATGCTGAAATTATCAAAATCATATATTTTATAAAGAAGGCAATATGTGTCTACGAAAGAAAGCAACATCGTTTTACTAGATGAATGTATAGTTCCCTGGGCTCCATACTAGGGCATTTTCTCTATTCACTTTTTGTCCTAGACCTCAAACACTCAGGACTGTCAACACAGTGTTATACGTTGGCTGATGACACAGTTCTAGTGTATAGCAAGCATGATATCAACACTTTAGAAATTAACGTAATAGACCGTTGGCCCACGACACTAGAAGAGTCTATTATCTACGAAGGTATGCCCTTCAAGTGCTCTATTTACATTTAACTTAGGCCAAACCGGAGACCAGCTAGTAATGTATTGTAATCAGTACCTGATTTTCATACTACTCATTTCAAACTCTTTCTTTATTTGAATCTCAACTGATTGTGGAAGATTTTTTAAATCGAAAATCACGAATAATTTATTCCATACTTTGAATTGTTTGCGTAATTTTATGGCAGAAAATCGTGGGTAGGCAAAATCAATTTGATTGTTTACCAATACCTTGAGAAATCCCATAGATTCAAGAAATGAGTGTGCCCGAGTGTGCGCAGTATTCAAGAGTGAAGCGATAGACCGTGCTAGGTTCTCGATAAAATGTTTACCAACGTAGGAGTGAGTTTAACATCCTGTACGGAGTTGATGTGTGCACAAAGACAAGCAAATATTGACAGTGAACGATGCGGCTACGTAAACAATCAAGCTTATTTCATTTCGTGTCATGGGATGCTGTATTATGGGTCGTGGCTATTGGCTATGCCCCGATGAACACTCGAGTTTTTATGGTTTGGTACACATTACTGATTTCTGTTAGGATGACCGAGTAATCTTCTACGACCTTTCTCTCGAAGGAGGAGGACATTAAAGTCGATAAATGATTGAGGTGTGTGCCTAGTCGGTTTTAGTACGCGAGAGATCTAGCTCGTGAAAATGAACTGTTGGGAAATATCGATTATCGAATGAGGAGACTGAGACTGAAGAGAAACTTTAATAAATCTCACTAGAATTTTATTAAGAAGCTACGCATGTCGTAGTCATGGACCATCAAGTAAGTCAAGATTGGTAATGGTATTTTTTTAACGAAATAAATATCGTCCGAAAACAGGAACTGACAGACACATAAGTATTCCAGTCCACATACAAATTTTCGCAAAATGCGAAGCATGAATTGAAGCAGTTTGTTTGCAACTCGGCACGTGACTTCTTGACATCATGTACGGTTAGGAAAAAAATACGGAGAAAAACCCAAAAAAATTATTGACTTCAAGTTAAAAAAAAATATTTTTGGTTTTTCTCGAATAGTAAGAGTGCTATGGGAAAACTACGAAAGCGTAGAAAGCGTCTAGGGGTCTTACAAATAAAATTAAAAATTTACTGAAATCATCGAATATATTGGATTTATTTTCAATATACTGGATTTCTTTTCAATAAATTGTGTTTTTTTCAATATATTTGATTTATTTTCAACATATTGGATTGTTTCTTTAATATATTGGATTTCTCTTCAAAATATTGGATTTTTATTATTCCAAAAGTGCTAGAGTAGATTTCATTTAAGTATGATTCTCTTTTTGACATTTAGAAAAAAAACCCTTTCGTGGCAAAATTGATACCAATCTTGTAAGCCATAATGTGAAAATATCACAATACAGAGTTTTGAATAAGACAAGAACGCAAACTTTTCGAATGGAATACCCCATACACAGGATGAATCAACAGTATTTCATTGATGTAACGAATAATTTCGACGAAGTCGAAATACCCTTTTCTCCACACATTCCTACAAAGTTGGAAATATGAGGAAAATATCTGTCAAAAAACAACTACTTTCCCTTGCAGACATAGAGTTATATCTGACATCCCTTTGTGCAACATTCCTCAAGGAGGGGACGATAAATGCAAGTGCTAATTAATAAAAACAGTAATAAAACAAAGAATAATATTCTTCATTTGGTTGAAATAACCAGTAGTTGTTTTCTTAAATATAGTTTCCTTATATTTCCCTCTTTGTGGTACTGTCTGGAGATAAGGGTATTTCGACTTCGTCGAAAGTATTCGTTACATCAAGGAAATACTGTTGATTCATCGTGTTGATTGGGTATTCCTGTTGAAAATTTTGCTTCGAAATGGTTTTTTATCAACACAGAAGTATAAATAAAATATATCATTACACTGTTGAAATAACTCGAGTAATTAAAAAAATACAATATACAGGGTGTCCGGTAAACCTTGTACAATATTGAAACTGGTGATAGACCAGGTCATGACTGTTCAGAATATAGGAATTTCACCTTTGTAAAAATCTCACCGTTTTCGAGATAATGAGCATTTTTTAAATTTCAGGAAAATCACTACCTCACCTTGGATTTTTGAGTGCCATGTCTACAAATTGAGACCAATTCAAATATTTTTGCTGCTGAAGATTACTGATAAGTAATGCTTTCAAACGTACAAAACAGTTTTTCTGAAAACGATCCAATTTTTCAAGAAATGATGGTTAAATGCCACATCTGAGTTTTACCAATTTTTTTAACAACAGTTTGACATTATTGTTTGAAAAAAACATGGCCAAGTGGAAGTGGATATTCATTACAAAAGAATGCCCATTTTGTCCAGATGATAATCATTTTTGGAAGGAGTAGAATTTCGATTACATCAGAGTGTGATGTTATTCTGGGCTAAAATCAACTCCATTAGACTTTGTCAGTAATGTCTTTTATTTTTATCCTATCAAGATGAAATGATTAAATAATCATGAGTAATAACAAATCAACTGCTTAGAAGCATTCAATGAGATGTAAAGAAGTAAATACTAATTCAACGTTTTTTTGAATCAGCATACACTATAAACCACAATAACGATTATTCAACATCGCACTGAATAATATTACAAAAATGTTATTTTCCATCCACTCGTACTCAGAGACGACATTTTTTCAAGAAGAACCTTTTCAAATGCGTTATAGGTTATAGCCCCTAAATCAGCGATTCTCTGAGCGGCATTGTGCAATCGGATATTGTTCTGCATAAAGCTCTGCTGCAGAAGTAGCACTACCTCCACATTCACCTTAAATGTAGTGCATATGCGCATATTCACGAGGAGTATAACGTGTGTACGGCATGACAAAGAAATAGATACTACTGAATGAAACAAGCGGAATAATTTCAAAAAACTACGACAGAAGTCACAAGTTGTTCAAACAAAATGTGACAGCCAGTGGTTATTATATTTCTATGCAGCCACCTACTAGATTTTTTCAATTCTATTTACAGAAGATCCGTTCATGCACAATGCTGTATTTTATTTTTTCATTAGGAAACTATTGCTTCTACGGACACAACACAGGAGTTAAAAAAGCTTTTAATTTCCGACAAGGATTCACCTCCTAAAAAATTTTGCACCTATTTGGTTACACCCTGTATATCTATCTGTTGGTCTCTGAAACTTCTTTGGAATCTGGATGTTGGACAATTGCGACAATTATCAAAAGAATTCGTATTAATTGGTGCCATGTCGGATAATCGACATTTCATTTCGATAATTTTATTATGCTTAATTTACATGAAAAGTTAATTTTATTGACATACCTACTATTTAATGCTACCAAGCAGTCTATTCTTCATTATTAATAATCATTTCCTCATTTTATATTGATAAAATCGAAATAAAATAATTTTTGGGCGTAAGCATAAAAGTTGATGGAAGCCCAGAATAAAACCACGCCTAATTCAATAGAAATCACTTCCTCTAAAAATAATTATAGTTTGTTTTATACCATAGTAGAGTCTGGACAAATAAGCATTCTTTTGAAATAAATGTCCACTTCCAATTGGTTATGTTTCTTTAAGACAATAATGTCAAATTTTTTTGAAAAAAATTTATCAAACTCAAATCTGTCATTTTACCCTCATTTCTAGAAGTTTTTTTTCACTTTCTGAAAAACTGTTCTGTACGTCTAAAAGCATCAATCATCAGTAATCTTCAGCAGCAAAGATATTTGAATTCGTCTCAATTTGTATACATGGCACTCAAAAATCCCAGGTTAGATAGCGATTTTCTAAATATTTTTAAAATGCCCATTATATCAAAAACGGTGATATTTTTACTGAGGTAAAATTCCGATTTTGTGAGCAGTCATGACCTGGTCTATCACCAGTTTCGATATTTTACAAGGTTTACCGGACACCCTGTATTGAAAGGAAATCCCATATATTGAAAAAAAATCTAATATATTGGATTTTTTTCATGAATATTATTTTGTTTTATCTGTGTGACCCCTAGAAGCTTCCGTAGAAAAAAACTTTGATAGAATGATATAATAATAATAATAAATAAAATATCATTTCAGTAGGCTATGTTAGGTTAACTGAGGAACGCTTCATATATCGGACCAGTCCTTTTTTTTTAGCTCTGAAAACGGAGCTTATCGTCCGAAAAATGCGAGGAGAAATATCTACCATTGTAGAGGAAAGGTGAGAATACTCTTTGGTGTTATGCTTAAGCCTCACTTCTTATTCATGATTATTATGATGATGGTCAATACAAATAGTAAAATTTGGAATATAATTTTGTTACAACTCTACCAATACTTTTTGTTTCCGGATGTTAGATGGGATTGATGTTTATGAGAATATAAGTGCGCGCGCAGCTCATGATCTGAACTGGAAGCATACCGAGAAAACTACTCTGGAAGAGGAGTCCATTATTGCCTTTGATATTATGGTGGGATAACCATGGAATGTGTTGGCTATATGAAATGAAGAGATGAATTCATCTTATTTCGTTTCTGATAGTAAGGAGTTTCTGAAAATCCCGCAGATCGACAAAATTCTTCATCTTTTTGGACGACCTTTGAATTTTTGAAATTATGACACAATTTAGGATTGTTTTTATGTGTTTCACAACATAAATGGAAGGTGCAAACCTCATGCTTGAAATGTTGAAAAATGAGCCAAGTGTAAAACTAATTTTTTTGTTGCATGTTCGAGGATATATTGAAAAATTCTTAGCCTACTATAGAACCAAAGAAAATTTCAATGTCAAAATATTTTATTACTCAACATATTCTCCTCTTAATTTGATACATTTATTACAGCGAACCTGCAACGTCTCTAGACCATTAAAAAAAAAAAGTTTCTTCTTGCTCTGCAAACCAGACCTCCACAGCTTTTATTACCTCCTCGTTGGAAGAAAATTTACAACTTTTAAACTTTTTTTCAGTTGAGGAAAGATATGATATTCGGACGGAGCCAAATCTGTTGAATAAGGGGGGTGTTCTAGTAATTCAAACCCTAAATCACGAATTTTTTGCATGGCAACATGAAATTTGTGTGCAGGGGCGTTGTCCTGCAAAAACAAACCAACTTTGGATTGCTTTCCGCGTCTTTTCTCTTTAATTTTTTCCCGTAGAGTGGTCAGTAATGTCGAATAGTAATCTCCAATTATTGTTCTACCCTTATCCAAAAAATCAATCATGATTACACCATGGCAATCCCAAAAAACGGAAGCATGAACTTTTCCAGCAGATTATTGGACACGAAACTTCTTAGGTCTTGGAGAACCGGAGTGTCGCCATTCCATCGATTGTTGCTTTGTTTCTGGATCGTAGAAATGTACCCAAGTCTCATCCATAGTAACAATTCGGTTTAAGAAGTCTACATCGTTTTCAAATCGAGCACAGATCGAACGCGATGCTATACTACCCTTGCACGCTTTTGGTCAACATTCAAACATTTGGTGATCCATTTTGCAGCAATTTTTCTCATGTCCAAATTGAGGTGAACTATATGATGAACGCGTTCGTATAAAATATTCAGTTCTTCAGATATCCGTTTTAGCCCAATTCGACGGTCTGTTAAAATCATGTCATGAACTGCATCGATATTTTCGGTCATCATCTTCAATGGAAGCTTGCAGTCCAATTTTTCACAGTCGCATACGAAGGACATTGATCACCAAGGGTATTAAGCATATCTTCGTAAATCTGCTTACCTCTTAACCCTATTTTGATGATGGCTCGATACTCTAATTTTTCGATTTTCACAATTTCGGTGGACATATTTTTCTTTTAATTTATTGCGTAACTTTGGTTTACTTTTTTGACGTCAAACTTTACACTGACACTTCTAATAAGTTATTATTTGTTGCTATGGTAACGCAATATTTTGTTTATGCAGGGAACTGGTCTAGGCTAACTAGATATCAATACATCCTCGTATGAGTAAGACCTGTTTCACTTTTCCTGAATCATTCCATATAGTCCAAAGAAGGTAACGGTTCCGGCTTTAGTGTAATTATTCTATAATATCTGAAATATCGTTCCTCTATTAACAGCGCAGAAGGGTTATGTGAAATAGGAGAAAATATTTTAGACAATAATAATGATAAGTTTATTCTCAATTCTTAAGTTAAGTTGTTGCAATATAGATAAATGACATAGAAATAAACCATAAAACAATTCCACGAAGTCATTTTGTAGAGGAATATTCATTGGTTTGTTTCAATTCAATTATGATACACTAAAACATATTTTGAGTACTTTTCTGGTTAGTACTGAAACAATAAGAAAAGGAAGAAAAAATATAACTTTTGTCCAATTTCCACTAACACTTTACTACTTTATTACGACCGGTTTCGGAACTGGACAAAAGTTATTTTTTTTCTTCCTTTTCTTATTTCATCATGAACTTCCACAAAATAAATAGATCATCAATCAAACAAGTTAGTATTGAAACACATAAATTTATTGTTTATTTTTTTTTCGAAATTTTTCAGTAGTAGTAGTAGTAGGTAGTAGTTTTTGTGAAGGTTGCTATCGCAGCCAGGCAAGTAGACCCTAATGGACCCGTCATTTACGAGAGAGCAAGAGGTTAAACACCTTGTTCTAAAAAATGAGTGCTTTTTATTAACCGGCTACACCCTCAAGACAACCCTCAGAACTCTTCAAGAGACTTGTGCGAACTAGGGAAGACGTGGTCCTTATCTTTCAACGTATGACTTCATGCTAGAGACCGGTGGCCATGCTGGGAATAGATCCCACGCCCATATGGTTGAGAAGCGAATGCTCTACCATCACGACCACTACGGTCCCAGTTCAAATATTCTGATCATTTTCAACAATTTTTTCAGTACCGATACATATCGACACCCCTATCAAAAAGGTCGTAACAGCCAATACGTCCAATTTGAGATTCAGTCACTACCGTATTCAGCAAAATAACGCGAATTCGGCGGTATAAAAGACGTATCTCAACTCACAATAGTTTGGCTGATACTCGATTGAAAAAAGTTGTATTTTAAGTTACGTGCATATTGGATTCTTATACTGTTTTTTGATGAATCAAGACCAGAGTTAAATCCAATATACTAACTAGTACAATGGCATTTTTATTAATTCTCGTTTTTTGACAACCATTTGACATCATCAAACTTGATAGGTTTTGAACATGCTGTATTTATATGAATGTTGAATGTATTTGGTAGCGTTTGTTTTTAAAAAAAAAAAAAAGTTGTTGTAAAAAATTGAAAAAAATATAGACTTGACAAGTTGATAGAGAATTTGAATTCGACAAATTTAATAGGGATTTTAGTAATCCAAAACATTTTGGTCCTTTTGAGCTTGTTAAATAGTATCTGCAACTATGGACAAAGCAGGCATGAGGACAAGAAGTATGACCGCACGAATAACCCAACCCGAACTAGACCAGGCGTGCGCAAATAGAATTTCTTCGCCTGATATTCACTTTCAAGTTTCGAAGACGATTCCTGAGAAGTCGAGAAATGGACATTCATCGAAGGCCACGACAGCAGCAAGATTGAAAATAGAAGCACAAGTGAAAGCAGACGAACAATTAGCTAGAATACTAGAACAGGAAAGAATAATGTTACAACAAGAAAGGACAATGATACAAAATAGACTAGCATTAGAAAAAGCGATGACAGATGAAGAGTATTCACAAGACAATGAAGATAAGAATTTGAAAGACTTTGATGATGAACAAAAGAGTGAAGAACAGTCATCGCATTCGAAAGTGAATAAATGGTTGAAATCGATCAGAAATTATTATGAATATGAAGAATTCCAAGATAATACTGCAAAAATCCCAAAGGCTGTAGAGAATGATGATAAACCGATGCAAAGAAACATAGAAATGCTTTTAGCAAGACAGTGTGTAGACAAAGAACTACCAATATTTTCTGGTGAAGTGAAAGACTGGCCATTTTTCTATAAACAGTATGAGTCCACTACAAAAATGTTACAATTATCTCAAGAAGAAAATATGTGTAGACTGAGAAAATGTTTGGTAGGAGATGCAAAAAGAGCAGTGGAAGGTCTTCTCATATCCGCCACATCAGTTGGAAAAATCATGGACATTCTACAACAACGATTTGGACGAAGTGATTTGATAGTGAAGCATTTAGTGAATGAAGTAGAACAATTACCTTTCATCAAAAGCAATGACTTCAAAACATTTACTCACTTTGCTGAAAAAATTGCAAATCTTGTAGCAATGTTAGAGTTGATGGAGATAACGAACTACCTCGATTGTCCGCAAATGATGGATAAACTATTACGAAAATTACCATATAGCATGCAATTGTCCTGGGGAGAAAAACTGTGTAACGTGAAATCTCCTTTGAACTTGAAAGATTTCAGTGAGTGGATCTGGAAAAAATCACAAGCCGCAAGTTACGTACAGACTTCTTCAATTAGTAAACCACCAATTACGTATGAAAAACCAAAATACCCATTTTCCACCAAAGAAAGGTTCAAACCTGCTTTAATCATGACCAAAGACAAGAATCAACCTAAAT
This sequence comes from Chrysolina oricalcia, assembly GCA_944452925.2. Classification (NCBI taxonomy): domain Eukaryota; kingdom Metazoa; phylum Arthropoda; class Insecta; order Coleoptera; family Chrysomelidae; genus Chrysolina; species Chrysolina oricalcia. Next base: position 35,469,556 of record OX101811.2, on the reverse strand, counting down.
TCAATGTTTTCTGCCGATTTTGTAATGAAGAAGGCCATATCATAGAGGAATGTGAGAAATTTTCCGGACTTCAAGTGAACGATAAATGGAATTTCGTCACCAACAAGAAATTATGTTTTTGTTGCCTAAAAGGTTCACATAGAATAGCATTGTGCACTAAAAAGAAGCCATGCAATATTGACGAATGCAAGAAATTCCATCATAAACTATTACACACCTTTCAACAATCCGAAGAAAATGAAGAGAATGAAAGTCAGAAAATTCAAATTGTTGCCCATACTTCTAACTATCCACAAAATGTTGTTCTTTTAAAAATTGCTCCAGTGACATTGAAAGCGAACGGAATGCAAATGTCAATCAATGCTCTTTTTGACGAAGCTGCCACTGTCACACTGATAGATGAGCAAATTGCAAACAAATTGAACATACAGGGTGAATCTTCTGATCTTGGGTTGAGATGGACAGATCGTGAGTCTCGAAAAACGTTTTCTTCAAGAAAAATCAATTTTGAAATCTGTGGTCAAGATGGTCAAGACTATAGGATGGAGAATGTGTACACGATGCGAGACTTGGACTTACCTACTCAAAGTATCGATCTGAAATCACTGAAATCAAAGTGGCATCATTTGAATAAAGTAAATATTCGAGATATAGGTCTGATGAAACCAAAACTTCTCATTGGACAAGATAACTGGGATCTGATCGTATCCAGAGAAGTGATTGAGGGTCCAAAAAATACCCCAGCTCTCTCCAAAACGAAATTAGGGTGGATTCTACATGGGAACCTGAAAAATTACAGACATCGAGTTGATGAGACAGTCTTATTCCTGAAAGATCATAGCAATGAGAATTTGGAAAACATTCATGAATAAGTAGAAGCTTATTACAGTTTGGAAACATTTGGAATGAAACCAGACAACAGAAACATATCAGAAGAAGACAAAAATGCTGAAACAATGATTGAAGAAATAACCAAAAAGGTGGGAGATAGATGGGAATGCGGTCTTTTATTGAAAAATACTCACTGAAATACGTAGAAAGAAAAATGGAAAAAGATAGAAAGTTTGCCGAACAGTATAAATATAAAATAGAAGAGTATTTAAGGAAGAATTATTGCCGTCCACTGAGTAAAGAAGAAGTCGACTTTCCAGCTACTGGAAATTGTTGGTACATTCCTCATTTTGGTGTAGTCAATGATAATAAGCCAAACAAACTCCGTTTTGTTTTCGATGCTGCAGCCAAAGCTGATGGAAAATGTTTGAACGACTTCCTGATGAAGGGCCCAGATCTCTATAATGCCCTGGTAGGAATATTATGGCGATTCAGAGAAAAAAACCTGGCATTCTGCTCAGATATCGAAGAAATGTTTCATCAAATCAAAATTCGTGAAGAGGATCAACATTTGCAGCGATTCCTTTGGAGAAATGAAGGCACTAAAACTGAACCACAAGTTTATGCCATGCAAGTAATGATTTTTGGAGCTGTCTGTTCACCCTTCAGCGCACAATACGTCAAAAATAGAAATGCTCTTCAATATCAAAATGAATATCCAGAGGCAGTCAAAGCCATTTTATTTAGTCACTATATGGATGACTACTTAGATAGTGTCGATACAGAAGTTGAAGCCATAAAATTAGTAAATGAAGTCATATACGTCCATCAACAAGGAGGGTTTAAGATTCGAGGTTGGACAAGTAACTCGAAGGAACTGTTAGACAACATTCCAGAAGCGCTGAGAGGTAGTACAAATCTGACCAATCCACAAAGAATATTGGGTTTAAACTGGACACCAGGAGAGGACACTATACAATTTGCACTAAACTTGAATAAAATTGATAAGAGAATAATCAAAAAAGACAAAATTCCAACAAAGAGAGAGATCTTGAAAACCGTAATGTCCATTTTCGATCCTTTGGGACTACTCGGAAACTTCACAATACGTAGCAAAATTTTGATGCAAAAAGTATGGAAAAGTGGTATCCAATGGGATGAAAAGTTACCAGAAGATATATTGAAAAGGTGGTTCAAATGGTTAGATGCTTTAGAGAAACTGTACGCATTGAAAATTCCAAGATGCTATATGAAAAATCCAGAAGAATACATTTTGGAACAACACATCTTCTGTGACGCGAGTCAGCAAGCTTTAGCAACTGCTAGTTTCTTCCGGTTCAGTCGAGGGGCAGAGAAAATGGTTTTACTGGTGACGTCCAGGACTCACGTTGCTCCAATTAAGGAAAAAACTAGTATTCCACGTCTAGAATTACAAGCTGCAGTCTTTGCAAGCAGAATCGCCAAAAAGGTCCAAGAGGAACATAGATTAGACATACAAAAAACCTACTTTTGGACAGACTCTAAAACAGTTTTATGTTGGATAAGAAATCAACCTGGAAAATTCAAAAGTTTTGTCTCCCACAGAATATCAGAAATACAAGAAAATTCCATGAAATCACAATGGCGGTGGGTACCATCAAAATTAAATGTAGCAGATGACGCAACTAGAGATGACAGGGATTTTCAAATAGATTCCAATAGTCGATGGTATCGGGGTCCTGAATTTCTATATTCAGATGAAAATGACTGGCCACAGGAAAATTTTGAAATAACATATGACAATTCTTTAGAAATGAAGATTTCTTTATTGATCGTCAAAACTGAAATCCATTTTCTTCCGGACATTACCAGATTTTCCAAATGGTTGCGACTCATTAGATCCACAGCTTATGTTTTCAAGTTTATTAGGCTGTGTCAAAAGAACATAGACTGCAAGGCTATAAATGTGGAGGAAATGGAGGAAGCTGAGTACCGTTGGTGCAAAGAAGTACAACAGGAGCAATTTACCGAAGAGTATCACTTATTGGAGAATAAAAAAGCATTACCAAAATCCAGCAAGTTAGTAAATTTGTCGTGCAGATTGGAATACGGACTCATCAGAGTTTCAGGTCGAACCGATAATTCTCCAGAACTCATCCAGTCCACTAAACATCCCATTATACTTGACAGTAAACATCGATATACTCAACTTCTCATCCAATTTTATCACGTAAAAAACTGTCACAGAGGAAGGGAAATGCTGATTAACGAATTGCGTCAAAAATTTTGGATACTGCAAGCTAGAAAAGCTGTAAACAGGGTGATACACAATTGCAATTTTTGCCGTCTTCGTCGTGCCAAACCCAATACCCCAGAAATGGGACAGCTACCTGTATATAGACTGACGAGACCCGCTAGAGCCTTCACTTTCGTAGGCATGGACTACTTCGGGCCCATGACTATTTCAGTCGGTAGACGAACCGAAAAACGTTATGGTGTGTTGTTCACATGTTTATCTGTAAGAGCAATACACATCGAAATTGCAGAATCTTTGTCAACAGACTCATGCATCTTGGCAATAAGGAGATTCATCAGCAGACGTGGAGAACCTCAAATGATCATGAGTGATAACGGTACGAATATGAAATCAGCTGATAAGGAATTGAAAGAGAGTTTGAAAAATGTAGATGAAGACATGATGAAAAATGAAATGGTTGCACGAAAAATCACCTGGAAGTTCATCCCACCTGCAAGTCCACATATGGGTGGATCCTGGGAGAGAATGGTCAGATCCTTCAAAGAATCTCTGAGAGTCATACTTAGAGGAAAAACAACAAAATTCGAAGTGCTAGCGACTTTCATGTGTGAAGCGGAAAACATCGTAAATAGCAGACCACTCACTTATGTCTCATCAAATCCTGAAGACCTAGAAAGTATTCCTCCCAATCACTTTTTAATAGGCTCTTTCAGTGCCACTAAAGCACCTGTAAATTTCAATGATGACAAAATAGATATATCGAAGAGGTGGCGGTATTCACAAAAGTTGGCAGACCTTTTTTGGAGCCGTTGGGTAAAAGAATACCTACCAACATTGACCAAACGGACTAAATGGTCCAAGAAAAGATTCCACTCAAAATTGGAGAAATAGTTGTTATCATGGACAATCAATTGCCAAGAAACAATTGGCCATTGGGCAAGATCGAAGCTGTATACCCAGGCAAAGACGGTCAAGTACGTGTAGTCGACGTGAAAACCAAGACAGGGGTATATAGAAGACCAGTAGTAAAACTTTGCAAAGTTTCTTTACTGGAAGAATGCAATGGTTGATTTTACACTTTTGAGGTGGAAGAAATGTTAGGTTTTGAACATGCTGTATTTATATGAATGTTGAATGTATTTGGTAGCGTTTGTTTTTAAAAAGAAAAAAAAAGTTGTTGTAAAAAATTGAAAAAAATATAGACTTGACAAGTTGACATAGAGAATTTGAATTCGACAAATTTAATAGGGATTTTAGTAATCCAAAACAAAACTATTCTAACTTATCAAACTAATACAAGGTGAATTGGGAATATTATATAAACATAAATATTCGTCCACTACATAACTCCCCCCTCAGCAATAGCGTTAATAGCAAAAGTAACTATTTTCTTTTTTGTAGTGGAGGATAAAAGGAAAAAAAAATCACTTTCTACATACGCGGGCTTGATTCTATCTATAGAGACAGTCTTAATATTTCCGTTGGCATTGATAATGAATGTTTTTGTCAGACCGACTTTCAACTTTAAATGGACCTTCATACGGTGATTGAAGTGAAGGAATTTGCCTATCAATTCGTACGAATACATGACTGCATGTTTTGAGATCCTCATGAACAAAAATATTTGATTTCAAACTTCTTGGACTAGCCATTTGAATTGACCTAAACGTTTTTCGAAGTTGATTGATCAAATTGGCAGGATCTCAAACTGGTGAAAAAAACGAAGTGAAAATCTCTCCGGATACACGAACAGTCTGACCATAGACCAATTCAGCAGAAGAACATTTTAAATCAGTCTTTACACTGGTGCGAAAACCCAATAGTATGATAGGAAGTTCTTCAAACCAGTTGGTTTTATTGCCTCTTGCTCTTAATGCTGTTTTCAGTTGTGTGTGAAAGCGTTCAACCATACCGTTACTTTGTGGATGGGATGTATTGGTATGTATTTTATAAGTTCCTAACATTTTAGTCAATTCTGTGAATAGTCTTGATTCCAATTGTTTTCTTTGATCTGTTGTCAATGTAAGAGGAATACCAAAACGGGAAATATATTGATGAATTAAGGCTTTAGCGACAGTGTTCGCAGAAGTTTCGCTCAATATTGGATTCTTATACTGGTTTTTGATGAATCAAGACTAGAGTTAAATCCAATATACTAGTACAATGACATTTTTATTAATTCTCGTTTTTTGACAACCATTTGACTTCTAACTTATCAAACTAATACAAGGTGAGTTGGGAATATTATATAAACATAAATATTCGTCCACTACAGTGCACCATTTCAACCTCAAAAAGAGGGTAACACCTTTTACTTCCTTCGTCCAGTTTGTAGTTTCGGAAAATATATAGCATGTAAGGTTGTAAAATGAGTTACAGCCTTGTTCTTTTCAAGTTTTTTTTCAATGTGATAATAGAAACGGTAGTGCAACTCGAGATACAGCATTATTGTATGCATTTTGGAAACATAGACTCCTGATATGTTATTGTGTTACTTCTTTTTCACGGTCGAAGCTGCTGTTGTTTACATGCTGAGACGGAATGTATTAATACTAATGCAGAGCAACAGAAGTCCAAGTACAAGAGAAACATGCTAAAAAAGGTAATTAAAATTGCAAGAGGAAACGCAATACGAACGACAGGAAATTTATCTTGAATAAAAATAATAAAAATGTGATAGGAGTTGACAAACCAACAGGGCAAGCGTATACGGAAGAAGCAAATGAAGCCCGGTTGTCATAACAACTGTTCTAGAAAATGTTCTCTAAAGTTATCGTTACGAGAAGTCCGATTTCTTCAGAATTTTGGTCCCTGGAAAATTCTAATGCACAATTTGTAATTAAATGCGTCAATCGATTTCCTGAAAAACAAGTAGGTAGTATTAGAAACACGTAACCATTCAAGGTGCCAATAGACCTATGAATAGTCATTTATGATTGATAATGATAAAATGAGGTGGTTACACTAATAAAATGTGCCATAATTATAAGAAAACCATACACAGTTTCGGAATTGGATCAGAATAAAATTCTGAATTTTAAGCAATTGAAGGAAACTGCATTAGTTTTGAGTAATATGTTGAGAATAACAAGAAAAGTGGGCTCGACTTGATTATTTAAAAATTCAGAGGGAGAATCATTAAATGCTTCACGTCAATTATGATATTCTGTCCGAAGCCATGTATTGCATTGACAGAAGACCAAAGCCTATAGCAAACGTTTTATCTGATGAATTGGTTAAAGCTTACGCGGCCGAAATTTGAACTACCTATAAGTATTCTTTTTCTCGACCAACCTCATAGATAAACGGACCTGAAAAACCTAGCCACTAACGCAAGAGAAACGTTAGGAAGCAATTCCAAAGAATTACGACTTTTAAACCCGAAAAAGAATAGTTATAGTTCACATGTACATCTGCTAGGAAATCGTCAAAGAAAAATATCAATATAACGGTAATCGGATCTGGAACAAATCACGCTTATTCTGGATTCCCATAGCTATATCAAAAGCAAATACCTGTAAGGATTTGAATAGCCTTTGTACTTCTAATGCAAAAACTGAATAATATCAGTTTTATTAAAATTAATCAAACGATTATTTAAATAATACAGAGCAATTTGATTCGGAATAAAATGTCATAACCATTCAAGCCTCTTATAGCATGAGCTACTCATTTTATTTCAAATGTCATTCAGAACACTATTGTATTTTTTGGAGTTATTAACTAGTGAATGAATATATATACTAACTTGAGTCTTCTTATGCCAGCTACCGAAAAGAACTTAGTATTTTCCTTTTATAAGTTGCCGATAGTGTTAATTAAGTCTTTGTAACTATCAAAACAGCAAGGAGAGTTACCTGTATGAGTGAAACATTGTTGTATCTACTACTTACAACGTTTTTCGGTAAAGAGTTGGGCTAACTGTCAAAGTTGTAACTCAATCAAACTCAGCTTTTCAAAGATTTATTAAACTAAAACCTAATTTTTCTGATAAGGAATGCTCATTTTGTTCTAGTAAGACAGTTTGGTAACTATAAAAGTCTCATACAGTTTCTCCACAAACGATGAAAAAAATATTTTCAGTTTTCTGTCGCTCCTGTGAAATGACTAAAATTGAGTTACAACCTTGTTCGTTGGGGGTGTCTATATTATCCGTCGTTTTCACAAAAAATAATAACCCTACATGAGAATTAATTATGGTTTTTCTTTTTCAGGTAAGTTCAACTTTTCGACATTGCTACCAGCTCTCCTGGAAATATGCGATTCACTTTGACAGGTTTGAAACAAAAGCTTCACTGAATTATACATAACCATTATCACTAAGTTCGCCTGGTTTTGTTAAATTCAATACTTATTAGGATGTTATTGTTGAACTATCACGATACCCTTTTTGTGTCCAGTTTTGTTGGTCCTCTTACCCACTTTCTTTTTCTGTTTTGTTTTATGATATTGTTGGTAAAGATAGTAGGTTTGTTCTGGTTCTACGAAATCCCGATTCTGTGACGTTACGATCATGCGCAGTTGATAAAGACCGTTCTGGTTTGTCCAGGACAACTTCGGATTGATTAATCCTCTGTTCAGGTTTGTATCAAATACGAAATGATCTGGGACTGTCCTGAACTACCACGAATTGTAAGGTATGTTCTGGTTCGCAGATCCAGAACTGTTTGGAAATTTTATGCAGGACAGTGTACGTAAAAGCAAAAAATTCCGGAAAGTCTATGATAGTCTTGGAGACTTGATTAAACCAGGAGTGTGGGTACGCGATACCGGATGTCTGAAAGAAAAAAGTTGGGAACGCCTCCTCCAACAAATATAGGTTCGTTGAGTTCAGCTAGTACTGATAAACAGGAAGGCCATACTTTTCGGACGTATAGGAACTTCAACAAACGGTTTCTTGTTCCTGATTTCAAACGAGACAATCTCCACTCCACATTTGTGGGTAAACTGTATTACGTTGCACTGAACGGATTTCATTTGGTTAACTTGACTCGGAATTCAATTTTCCACCTCAGCATCTTGATCGACTCTATTACACTAATTCCAGAAGATCATATCAGCTAGATAGTTTTGAAACCTGTAATTTAACTGAAAAATTGTGGTACCTAAATGAAAACGTAGTTGACCCTTCCGGCTATAAGACGTAAAACCAATAACGTGGCACTTTCATAATCCCAGAAGTGGTTATTGAGTTGCGGTATAAATAGATGCGGTTCGGGAATTTCCAATCAAAAATATTAACTAGTGCACTCATGTTTAAATTGTCGGCACCAAAAAAAGAAAGATCCTCATGTGTTTTCAGTAGTAATATCCCTACAAAATGCTGAATTTTCAAAAACTTTCACCTTGCTGTTACGAAAACTGTGTTGCTTAGAAACACCACGAGAGCTTGCTCGAGTGGTGTTTTGTACAGCAACACAGTTTAAGCAACTGGCAAGGTGAAAGTATTTTGAAAATTCTGCATTTTGAAGGGATATACGATCAGACAATTTCACGAATACATTAAATTATTATGGACTAAATGCGTATTACAGGAACGGTTCATCATGTGTCATTAATGTCAGTTGAAGAGTTGAACCGTCAAACTGACGTTTCTCTATTCACAGAAATTTTTGTAACTATGGAAACATATAAATAAGGAAGAAGCGGAATACCGATTTGAAAATACCACGGGCTGGAGACAGTGTTTTCGAAAAGTCCTTTTCTCATTGGTTTGAATTCAAAAAATGATGGCATTTGGTTGGTTTATATAATATGAGGAAAATTGTCACTATTTATACCCTCGGTTGGCTTTCGTAGGAAAACACATGAAACACGGAAAAAAAAAGGTCCAAGTGAAACGTTTTCCTGACATTTTTGATTGCGGTAAGAAAATTGATACCAATATTTAAAAAAATAACGTTTTGTCTCTAAAAAAATTAGTATTCTGAACGCATAAACTTGTAGATATAATATTGTTTACATACAGCAACTACTTCGAACATTAGATAATTCACTTTGTATAATGTTAGGTCAACATTTTACTAGGGCTGGAAAAGTGTATATTCATATTTATCACCTTTGTGTCTCTGAAAAGTATTTCATAACAGCAGAGACAGTATTGACATTTTATGTATAATAGAATCAGAAAAATTTTCCAAAAGACTGAACTACAGTTTTGTTTCAATAAAAATATGAAAAATTTACATGTTTTAATTTCCTTTCTTCATAATCTTTCATTTTCAATTTTCAGAACGTTCTAATTCTACTCTATGTTATACATAACTTGAATTTGTTATGATCATAATGAGAAAATACATTAGCTTGCCTGCTTGTTCATTCATTCTTACTGATGAATACAAACAGATTCAACAAAGATTCGAAATTCTTAATTATGAAATAGGTTGTACTGGGTGATCCAGTAAGGGTGGCCAGAGGCGATGATTCCTTTGAAAAAACCGTCAAAATGTTGTATACTTCTTTCCACTTCAACTTATAGTTCACGAAAAAATATTGTCATAAAAATTGCTATCTCTATCTCCACTTTTTCTCAAGTAGTGTACTTTACTAGCCTGTATATGCCATGCAAGTACGTTTTCTTAGAGTATAAACTGAATCATTGCTTCCTTGAGGCAATTGGACATTTAATATCATTTTAAATTCAAGAGTGAAATGAATGTATTGAAAATAAGGCTTTATAAAAAACAAATGATCCTTCTTTGAAGAACTAATAACTCTAAACTGAGAGCTAGTGGATATTTCAATTGAGTCCAGTGTATCCTGATACCAAAGATGGAATGAAAGCTATTAAAGGTAAGACAATAATAATTTACCCAAAAGTGAGTAATTTGATAAAGCCAAGTAAACTAAAATTACTATAATAATCTGCTGCAGTAGAATACTGCAACTAATCTATTCTTTAGTAGATTTGAGTATATGAGTTATTTGAGAGTCAATCATTCTTCATCAATGGTAAATATACTTGTCACTAGTAGTTATCAAACTGAGCACCTACTGCAAATAAAACGTAGATTGAGGCTAATAAAATAAAAAGTTTGCTTCTAATAAAGAGTTTAATATCGTTAGGTTACATTGTGTTCCTGAAATTACTTCAATAACAGCAAGTGATCAAATTCATGAATCTAATTTTTCTTGTGGCTAATGAAGCGTGTACTTGTCCCATATATATAGTATGCAAATTTTACTTGCTACTATTAAATTTTTTTTTTCGTGCACGTTGCCCAGCAAAAATTATTTTCTATCATAAAAAGTTAACTGAAACCAAAACTGTATGTATAAGTAACTATTTTTGGCACAAGAAATGAAGGGTGGCAAAAAGTAGTCGGCATCAAAAATTAGGAAATATGGATAGAGTCATCTGATATTTCTCGACTTGGAAGATTACTTTCCATTTACAATAAATTTTGAAATTACAGGCAAACGAATAATTTCTGTGATACTGTTTAGAACTTTAAAAATTAGCCTCAGATATGCTTCGTTACAAATCATCAAACTGATTCATAATCCACTGTATTTTTGATGAGCCGTATTACCACCTTCCTTCCGAGTCAATGAGAATCAAAGTTGATTCTATTAATATCTGATTGTATTCAGTCACGTAATGAAATTATCCACGGTATTCTTTCTCGAAGACCCAAAGTATAATTCAGTAATAACCTAGATGTAGCTAAGTCCGTTTGAGAGCAGCTTGCTCTGTCAATACCTTCTATAGGCATACACCTCTGAAGTAATCGCAACGGCTACTGATTTAATGAAATTAGTCTCTTGTCTTCAAACGTGGGAAATAGGGAACAACTTCTCTCTTAACTTTTTCATTTCCATGAAATAACAGCATTTAAGCATTGTTTATCGTTAATAGTATTATCGGTACAGCGTTTATCTGAATTATTTACTATTTATTGAATGCGCTAAATTACCAACTATTGCATCTTGTGATAATTATGAGAGCAATTACGAAGGCAGTCGACTTTTCCGAATTTGCATAATTGAATAGTTACCAGTTTAAAGCCCGGCACATATCGATTTCGCAGGCTGTTAGCCGATCCGGTCTGGATCCCGCTCAATACGTTCAGTTTCAGTATTGAAATAACCTACAGGAACACAATATACCAGCTGTCCCAATACTTCTGTCGAATTCCAGTTGGTTCAAAAACTTTTAGTTGTACATATTAGTTGAGACCAGATGGGTCAGTTTGAAACATGGTTTTTTATTATGCCTGCATCATAATCCTTGTCAAATGCACCAGAGAGCATGCGAAATCTTCAAAATTATAAACGCCATGCTAGAAAGTTTGTTGCTAGGTAACAACGCCAAGATCTCAGGTCAAGGTCAACTGAGCCTCCATTTCAACAATACGTGACATCAGATATCCATTATCTAGTTATTAGATGTAATAAAATATAAGGAACATTATCCTGATTCATTTCTAGCATTGTTTTTGAAATGGATACAGGCATATTAAAAAAATAGCGAATGACACTACACTACCTAAATTGCTATCAAAATGTTGCTTCTTAGAGTTGTATTTCAGGGTTTATGTATAGGGCACTATCGTTCTGTCCCTAAGATAGTATTTCTTCCCTTTCTGACTGAAGTTTCATGACTCCGTTGATGTATGGTATGTCTTCCTGGTGACCATCTTTCATCTACTATAGCCATTGAGTAGGGTATTCATGTACTGGTACTTGGTAGCAAAGACTGTCGAAGAAGCAACATTTCAGCTGATATCAACCTGGTTGGACCATCCTAGTTTCCTGCACTTGTAGCAGATACTGCCAACGAAGCACCATTGCAGCTAAGATCAGCCTAGTTGGACCACCCTAGTTGACCTGACTTGGCATTCCAAGTACCAGATCTATCTAACACTAAGTATCCTACCGTTACTGATATCCTTTTTCATAGGTCTTTAACCTAATTCTAATGTGTGAAAGCTACAAGGTAAGGTGCAGCATACTATTGCGGATTGTTTAAGACTTTTCTACTACCCTACATCGGTATATGTATTTTGTGTGTGATATTGAATACAAATTAACCGTTTTCTATTTACTAGTGCCTGTATAATCTCACCTAAGAGGTTTGTTAATGTTTGAAAACATATTTGGTCATTGAACTGTACCTGTAGACCAATTGTAAGGTCGATTTTAATAATATTCAGGTACCTATCTATATATAGCTAGTTAGTTTTGTGTGAGAACATACCCGTAACAGTCATGTCACTATAATTTTCATTTTAATAATTATTCTCCTTTGCACAGTAAGCTGTTTATCATTTAGAGTGTGGTAACTTTAATTTTTAATACTATCCGTGTTATATTAATGTGTTATATTATATTATATAGGGTGAGCCTGCATTCATATAGCTGGCGTCCACATTCGTACATCTCATAACAATTTATTTTTTATGGCCCACTCCCGTCTCCACTTGAGTTAGTCGCGAGCTACCCTGTCACTCTGACAGCTTAGTTGCCATTATAAAAGCCGAAAGCCAATTTAAACGCGTGTCACACATCAATATCCGAAAATGATTGTTGATGGTATGGATTTCATAATTGACTACAGTACCACTTCCAGATTACTTCTAACTAAGGTAAAATTTGAGAACAAAATGTATTTTTTCCTTCACCACACAAGTATTTTAACTCCTAGATGCGCATTTCGATAACCAAGTTATCTTCATCAGTAGAAATACTGAACTTAAGGTATAGTAGAAACAATTGAAACATTTCATCTAAAGATTTGAATTCAGTACATGTAACGAATTGAAAACCTTACTAATTATAGCTTTGGAAATGATCTGCAAACTTTAAATTAGTTTCAGTATTATGTGACACCCAGTGTAACTCGTGAAAGTGACTTTTATTAATAGTATAATTATTGTATATCAGAGGGATATTCTTCACAGAATATGTCATAATTTTGCAATTCCCATTTTGCCAACTTCGAACGATAGTTTATTTACTTCCAACAACTTATATCATTCTGTGAATAAGGTATTTATTATTAGTGCAAATATATAGTAACGAATAACAAAAAAAGGTGGGTGGCCTATATTTGAGTCCAGTGGCACACCCCGAAGTTGCAGAATGGGAATCAGGAATCAGGAATCAGGGAATCAATAAGATGGAAAGTGACACGACTTAATGTCTCTCATTCCCATGGAGTCAAGGCAAACCATTAGTCTGGGATTTCACCTATGTAGAAACTGCTGCAGCTTCTCATATCGAATCAACATCAAGAGTAGCTGGTGGAACTGCTGAATCAGCAGATAAATAATAATAATAATAGGTCTTTATTTACAATATAAATCTCACAAAAAAGTACATCAAAATTCTTAAAGGCGTATTTATAAAAAAATGCCGAAGATTAGGTGGTCATGCATCTTGTATGAAATACACAATACATAAACCTCTGTTATTATTCTTCAAAATTGAGAACATGCCGCAATTTGAAGGATCAGTTAGTGTGCATTTATGCAGCGTCAATTAACATGTATCATGGAACAAGTATCAATTAAAAGTTTAACTTCTTGTTTTCCAATGAGCGTGTTTATGCAGACAATTAAAAATTATCATTTAACAAGTAACAAGTCAAAGTTGGCCAACTTTCAACTTTTTACATTAATTGAACCAGATTTTCTTATTGTGCGCAACTAGTGCGCTGATTACCGCGGATTGGCCGTCCGGCAACGAAATTTAACCTAACTCTTTTCAATACAAAAGAACGTGTTTATTTTATTTTTTCAAAAGTTTGGTGCCAAAATATTTTTAAAATGGAACTTGATGATGCTATGCTTGTGGATCTTGTTCGTCAATTTCCGATTCTTTATGATAAAGGGAACAAGGATTTTAAAGATAAAAACAAAAAAGAGAATGCTTGGGGTCACATTTTCGCTACTTGTTCCATGATAATTGTTACATGATACATGTTCCATGATACATGTAAATTGACGCTGCATAAATGCACACTTAGTTTTTTATCCATGGTGGCCGTCGAAACCTTTGGCGCTTTCGCGAAGCTATGCCACCGATTTTATAAAAACCATTGGACATAAACTTACAAGAAAACAAATGATCCTATGGCTGGATCCTTTTTTACAACGTATAAGTGTAGCAATCCAGAGAGGAAATGTCATTCCTATCTGTAAACGCCTGGATGAAATTTTCATTCCACTAAGGATGCCAGTCAATAATAAATTCTCTTATTCTGATATATTCCAAAATTGAATGGATAAAAAAATGGTAATCTTGAAAACAAATTACAGCAGGTAATTTCATCAGATTCTCCAGAACTCACTCCTTCACTTTTTTCAACCATCTAATTTTTTTCGAATTTCGTTAATATTTTTTATAATATGCACTCGTAATATCAAGTATAATAGCAGATCTGTATCGTACTCTTACCTCGATAAATTTGACCGGTTTGATTTGGAACAATGGGATTGAAAATATTTTGAATGCTATTTATTACCGATATTACTTTTTGAGAGAAGAGACATTGCAATTACTCGACAGATGACGCTGGGGACACATCAACTTAAAAATTTCGAAATGCAAAATGTAGATGTAGAAAAGATAATTGAATTCTCTTTTCAACGATCTGTCACTTGACCCGTGCCTTATGAAATAATGAAATGAATGTGCCCTCTCGCGCCCTCTCTCAGGCGACCACAATGTTTTTCAATTCAAAAAGTAGGTTCGGTGATACCATTCAAAATGGTTTTCATCCCATTATTGTACGTCAGACCTTTCAAAAGTTAACAGGGGGAAGCCCAAAGAGTAAACTAACAGGAGGGTTTAATAAGCTCTAGCCAATCAGAATCTTCTACATCAACGCGTCATAGTCACGGCGACCATGACATGTCCAGCTCATAGAAATATAACAACCACTAGAACGCCAAACCCGCTGTCCGAGATTCAGTTAAATTACCCCTCACAGTGAATGATGACCAACCTTTGCACTTGCGCATTATTGCTGTTTCTGGTCACGTCGTTGCCAAGTTTTCTTTTTTTTTTCGTGTTCCAAATGAGGTTCGGAATGTCATCTGTGGTTAGGGCAGGTAATTGTGGGAAATCGAGTAAACTTGGCAACACCGCCTTATAATCCTATCGTGGCGTATCAAGCAAAGAAAGATAACAGTGTCGGCTTCTGAGTTTTGGCATTGTTAGGTTTTAGCAGTTGTTCAGGGAAACTGTGTGAATCTGGATAACACCAATATATTTGGCAACGACACAGAGGCAAAAAAAAATTAGCCGGACTTGAGTTTGGATGATATGTCCATTATAAAAAAATATGACATTTGAATGTTTTGATGATCACAATAATTTATCCCTACTTGGTCGCGAGAAAGCACAAAATAGAAGACCTACACTCAATATTTCTATTTTCAAGAAGTCAATCATTGATTTACTGTATATATCATTAAAGGAAAACTCTGTTATATTGCAAATGCTATTACCGACCACTTATACCAGATTCAAGAACAGGAAGTCAAAAATCCTAAGACCGTCCCTAGCGACACTTGCGCTCTATTACGCATACTCATAGGTTGGTGTATCTGCCGTAGGGAGACCACGTTATTCTGAACTAATTGGCGTTCTATGTATTATATTTCTATGGTCACAAATGTTCTTCCATCTCTTTTCATTAGTGTCACCATTGCCTTATGGGGATTAGACTCTCCTAGTCATATAACGTTTAATCTCTTTGGGGTAAGCCCACTTCATGTGATCGTTATCAAATTGGACCTCAATGCATGTTATTATCGTGTATCAGACATTTGACAACAATTCCAAGAGAAATCAATTATTGAGAAAGGTGAATAGGTTTTCATTCATTAATTCAAAAGAATGTTATTGATTCCTTGAGTGTATGAAAATGGAGAAATTATTATTCATTTATTCTTTCCAGGAAAACGATCATAAGGCAACAATATGATTTACAGAAGCTATAAATGTTAAAAATATAATCTGTAATAAAAGTACAAGACATTTTCATTATCTTCATAGATGAAATAAAGCATTCAACATCAGAAGGTTATATATCATTTTCATCTTGGTCAATAGTGGAATATCCAGTGGTGGTCACCAAGTTCAAAGGTATTTTATTATAGGTAAGGCACCTAAATAAAACTAAGTGAAGTAGCCAATAATTAAAAGCCAATCACACGAAGTTTTATAGTCATTAAAGTAAAATTATAGAAGTAAAGATACGCAGTAAAAACTCCAATAAGCCCAGCAGTTGTCTTTTTATCGTCTCGATAAATTATGTTAGAAAGGTTTTTCAATTATGACTCGGGTCAAATTTCTTCCGGTTTTTATTTCAATTTAACGGCAATTGTGTAGCAAATATCAATGAAAATAATGTTCAGACTGAAGGCTGAACTCTCTCTGTGATATTGATGGTCGTAAGCCTGTTTCCCTCCATATTTTGAGATATTATGGTCCAAATTTAATAATCTATATTTTTTTGTTAGGCGGAAAGAAACAGTATAAAATTTATGAGGGAACGTTGAGAGTTTCAAATCGGTGTTTCGAGGATTCCTGAGTTCTACATTTCTATGGTTACAACAATCACGGTAAATATAGAAACGTAAATTTATTTGTCATTTTACAATTCATCAAATGTCGAGAATTACACCTGAGTATAGAATATGCTTGTATTGTGCCTATTCTGTCAATTTGAACGAATACAAACGACTCTAAAAAACAAAAATTTTCATAACACATTCGTAGGCTTCGAAATTTTCCGGTAAGCGGTACTGTTTATCCTTAATCTTTTAGTCAAATTCATCAAAAGATTTGACTACAAATTAATAACAACGTTTAGTTAGCAAAAGTTTTTACCGGAAGTGATCAAATTCCATACTTCATTTTAAACCACTTTTCAAACATTAATATTTTGAAAAGAATTGAATTTAGGAGTGAAGTGTACTAGAGAAAACTGTTGATAATTATGAGCAGATTTCGAAAATAAAATGATATACGGGGTGTTCTATTTAAAAAAATTATTGAAGATGGCGCTCAGCCGCCATTTTGAAACTTCTAGCTGTGATTTTTTCATGAAAAATTAGGTTTTTATCTCCTATTTAAGTCCTCCAAATTTCGTTGCGATATGCCAGGTGGTTCTAAAATTAGTAGTGGGAAACTGTATGTTTTTGTAAATGCATTATTTATTCAGTATTTATTCAGATACTGTAAGACAGTACTAGGCCAATAAAATAATTATATTTTGAGGAATTAATTTCCAGCAAGCTGGAAATCATTTAATTACCTTCATTCGGTCCCAAATGCGTGTAATCTAAGTTTGCACCATTCCAGGAGTTGAGCTTAACTTTTGATAGCCAAAAAACCGTCAAATTTTTGCACTTTTTTAATTTTTTTGCTTATAGCTGCAAAATGGTTCATCGGTCGAAAAATGTCATTCTATTCAATAATATAGAAGGCAAAATTCTGCGTCGAATGACATCTGAAAACATCAAATTCCGTTTAGTAGTATAGCCGAAATCGAATGTTAAAAAAGAAGAAAATTTCGTAGTTCGGTGCTAGCTTACATTTTGCGGCTTTCCAAGACGACATATCTTGAAAACAGATACTCCTATTGAAAAAACCCATAAAATAAAAGTTGTAGAGAATAAAATTTTACGTTATATAGATAGATGTCCAAATGTTTAAGTTTTCTTGATTTGTCCAATTATCCGGATATCTGAATGCCCGGTTCAGCTTCGGTCCCAAATTTTGCATCAATAATTATTTTTCATCTAGTGCGTGAAATGCTACTTTGGTGATCGAGAGCTGATTTTTTTAACGAGGCGCAGCCAAGTTAAAAAATAGTCGAAATCACCAAAGTATTTCGCGCACGAGTTGCAAACAAATTTTTTTTTACAAACGCCAAACAAAATTCATTGGAAATAATAAATAAAATTAGGTAGTGTAAAATTTTGTCACAATTTGAAAAAAGTTTAAAAGCCTTAATTATTGTTACCTAAACATTCAGAAACAAATGATTCCATGGATTTTTTGCATTGAGTACCATAAACCATAAAGGTTGAAATATAAAAATCCCACATAGTTTACATGCAGTGTGCAAAATACCTATTTCGCAATAGGTGCCTATTTCGCACAATGTTTTGCTACTTCGCGCACGGTGTCATGGTAACGAAGGACAATGAAAAAAAGGGTCACTTCGTACATTGTTATCAATGCGTGCACCTTGTCATTTTGTGTTGCATGCCTATTACATATTGATTTATGCCACAAACTGTTCATCAATGCAGTGTTTTCGTTCCTTCATTGCACCTTAACTATTAGGAACTATGATTATGAAATTTTATTCTCTACAACTTTTATTCAATGAATTTTTTCAATAAGACTATCTGTTTTAAAGTCGCAAAATGTAAGTTTGCACCGCACTACGAAATTTTCTTTTTTTTAACATTCGATTTCGGCTATACCTCTGAACGGAATTTGATGTTTTCAGATGTCATTCGACGCAGAATTTTGTCCTCCGTATTATTGAATGGAATAACATTTTCCGTCCGACGCACCGTTTTGCAGCTATAAGCAAAAAAATTTAAAAAATGCAAAAATGTGGCGGTTTTTTGGCTATCAAAAGTTAAGCTCACCACCTGAGATGGTGCAAACTCAGATTACACGCATTTAGGACCAAATAGAGGTATTAAAACGAGTTTGCTGGAAATTAATTCCTCAAAACGGTTTTTTTCGATTTAATTTTATTAGCCTATACGGTGATTACCTCAAATAATTATTTTTTCCAATGTGTCATTGATGTTGAGATTTGGTTACTAAAGAAATTGCTGATTGATTTTAATGGCTAATAAACACGAGTATTTATTTAAATGTTTGCTATTACTTTCTGGCCCCATAAAACTTTAAATAACCCAAGGAGATTTGGTAAATACAATTTCATAAGTAAACGAATCTGGTGTAAACGAAAAGCCTCAGACTGTAGTTATTTTATATTATTTGTCGGCTCCACATTTATTTGCTTACCTTTTTCCGATATTTCAAGTGCGCAGTTTATATAAAACTTTGGACGCCATAACATTATTTTTATTGGACTCATATAAAAACTGCACGTGGTGTTGAGTTCTACTTTGTGGATCCTAGAAAAGCTGCCCACGTTTGAAATCTCCCCAATTTTACAAATATTTCTGGACGAACAATTTCTTTTCAGATAATGAAACACGTTTTAATCAAAATCAAAACGAAACACTCCTGAATTCGGTAAGAGGGTTGTTACCCCTTCATCACATCAGAATGTGTTACATTCGAACAGTTATGTTATACAGGGTGAACAACCACTACCTTCGGAAAATTAAATGGGGTACTGCTCTGTCCAGTACAAAATCATCTGTAAAATCAGAGATATATCCGTGATTTCTTACAACAACCTGCAAGGACCCGCCACTGCATCAGTGGAGTTGAGTAAACACAGCCAAATTCTCCCGTTAGCCCAGTTGGTGGAGTAAATTTTACACTGAAAGCACAAGTAATTAGCAATGCCGCTGATTTTTTTTTGTAAGTAGTTTATTGATAGTTTATTGATACGAGAAAAAGTTCATTGGTCAATTAATTTCCTAAAGTCAAAAAAATGCAGAAACATATTTTTATTTTCAAAATCCTAGAATATTTTGGGCTGGGATGAATGTAATCGAAAATAAAAAATATCATCTTGTAGAGGCAGTTTTTTTCTACCAAAAAGATCTCGTGCACTTTTTTGTCAGATTCTCAATTTGTCCGAAAAAAAAATCATTTACGAACTTATGCATTCAACGCACGGGATGCCTGGTTAGCCGCGTGAGGACCCATTTTTTAAAACCGGGCGTATTACATTATAATCTGATACGTACTTACGAGATCTTGAATTTGAATTTCAAATACTTTATTTTGAAGTAGGAAATCTGAACTTTCTAATTAGGGCAATCAATAGATCATTTTTTCCTAACAAAAATACTAGTAGAAAACCGACTGTGCCATCACATTAAGACAGTCCGTAGTAATATTCTGATATGTTTTCGACTCGCAACTGTCATTTATTAATTTGTTATAAACATTTAAATAACAAAAAACGTGTTTTTCAATTAAAATTGTTTTGCTTGTAAAATGAAAACTTATAGAGCAATCTGGTTGCTCCAGAAAGAATTGTAGATGAAAATGAAATGTTTTAAGACCCGATCGGATCATTAGTAACGGAGGAAAACCGAAAAGACCAGAAAATTCAACGATTTTTTTATAAATTCATAAATCTTTCAAGAAATAGGGTTGGCCCTTTTCATGAAAGTGTTGAATCATGTGAACTTTGTGTGTGCACAAAACAGGCTGAGACGGATTATTAATTTTGACAAAATTACAATTTGAATTTTTTTGCACTATCTTGCAGCGTACTTGGATGCTCTAGATCGTCCGATTTCAATTTCAGTACCACAAAACGTATATTCTCATTTTGCGCTAAAATGCTGCGAAATGGGTGAAAAATGCTTGCAAACATGACTGAAAACGGCCGAGCTGGTGGAAGCGGTCGAGTGGTAGGAGAGAGCGGGAGATGAGGGGAATCGTATTATCACGTAAAATGGAGGTGGTGATGTCCTAAGTGATATACATTGCCCGCCAGTCTCCCGTAAAAATGGGTTGTTCCATTGTTGGCGGGTAGTGTATATCACTTAGGCTATCACTATTGAACCGGTAGGTGCATTTCCATAATTTCCTTCAGTCCTTACGAGTTTCATCATTCTAACGTGATAATAATGGAAGCTATGGGGATGCTTCCATGAAAAGTGAGACACACTGTATGTATAGGTATACAAATAAAATATACCGTGTGCCCGTTTTCGAGCTCCACGTTGGGGATCTCAGTTATTATCTCAGATATTATCGAATCTTACATGCTGATCAAAATTAGGATAAAACCGTTTTTGCGTAGAGTGCTTTGGAAAGAACGTTAACAAATTTTGTTTAACAAACTAAATTTTGACAGTTCAGTTTAATATTCGAGCAGAACTCTTTCAAGAATCAACAAGAATGTCATTTATAGGAAAAACTTGAAATGCTTCAAATCTATTACGCCTCGCATCGAAATGACCAACTTCGTCCGAAACGTATCTTATTAGCTTAGGTTTTGCTATGTTATTTTCAGTGTGACAATTGAAAAGCCTTGGGCTATTTATCACGAACAAAATATGATATCAGAAAATGCTCCAATATGTTTCTAGAATAGGGAGGAGAGGCTAAAATGACATAAAAGAGAACTCACCCCTATCCAAAGAGATCAAACGTTATCTGACTAGGACAGTTTATTCCCCATAAGACAATGTTGACACTAATAGAAAGAGATGAAAGAACACTTCTGAAGTAGATAGATATGTCATATGGCCAATATTCTCTCTTGACAGTGACGGACTGAGTGCGCTAGCACTCTTGATATCTACGAGTTACAGGTGACAGTTTTGTTTCCAAATTAAAGTTTTAATTTAACAACAAAAAGTAACTACGGACACTTGTCTTTGAAAATGAAGTTTCATAGTCCTTCAGAGTTTTTTAACATTGTATCCTAATTAGGGTATGCATGTTTTAAAAATTGTTGAATATTGATTTGGTAATAATTGATACACCCTGTACAATTATTATTTATACCATTGGATGGCATTTTTATAGGCTTTTCAATTATGGATCACAAGTATGGATTTGTTTTTTACATTTTTTCACTTGGAGTAAGTGGGGCTTAGAGGGTTGATGGGAGTGAGATCTCTTTTAGGTAATTTTTGTTCCCCATTCCTATCCTAGAAACAGTTTTGAGCATTATTTGATACCATGTATTGTTTGTGATATAAATCCCATTGTGAATTCTTAAAATGTCACACTGTATAAAAAATCAACTCCTGCTGAAAGAAAACCGTTTAATAATGACGTCAGAGTCATTTTGACAGCGATAAAAAAGGTGTATCCTTTTTTATTGCGATATAAAAGCCTGTTCCTCAAAACCAGACTTCATAATAGTAAACGACCGTGACTTCAATTTCTATCATGTCAGATATGATTGTTCAGGATTGTTTACGGACATTTGAGTCGTTTTGTAAAAATTTCGTCCGAACAGATCACAAAAACATTTGAACAATTGTGTTTTTAATAACAGCTTCTTCAAAAAATACTCGAAATTTTCTTTTAGTGGGTACATTTCTTCCAACTGAAAATTGTTCCATCAGTAATTTTACTCGAAAAACTGACTAGTCCTATACAGGGCAATTCAAATTCGACCCCCACCATTGGGATCTCCTAAACTACAGGAGATACGTCGAAGCTTAATTTGGGGCAAAGTTGCGTATTCTGGTGCTTAACAAAATACCGTTTTGAAACTTGGAAAATTCCGAGTTTTTCCGGAAATATCGGGAAAAAACTGAAAATCGGAAATTTCGTTTTTATTTTTTTCTATCGTTATTTGACAACATAGCTCAAAACCAAAAGTACATTTTCATTGATACTTTTTTTCAGCTACATGTTTTCATGTTCAGATTTGCTATCCGACGTTTCGTCTTCTGGCATTCAACATCAACTTTTTCTTCTGTTATGGGCGCCATATTTTTTTTTTATACAGAAAAATAGTGATTCTCATTCTGATTTTATTGACGTATAATTTGTTATGATTTGCACTTCTGAAACTACAGATATTAAAAAAAATAACTTCATCTGAGATGGTCATGACTCCATCAAAAAAAATTGTTTAATGAACACTAGTTGTCAGAACTCATTAAACATCATAAGTTTGCACAAATACTTCAGTCGAAACGTCCTCATTCTCAAATGAAGAAAAACGAGATATGTTGAAACTTTATTATAAATTTGATAGGAATAGTACGAAAACAACACAAATTTATTTTGAATTATATCCGGAAAGACAGCCAGATAGAACATTATTCGGAATTTTGGGCAAACACTTGGCTGAGTACGGTGCGTTTCAAAAAACAAGAATGAAATCATGAGCTTGTAAAAAATGCACAAAAAGTATTACAACAAGTCGTCATTAAATTTACAAAGGGGCGTATATGGATTTTAACAATTTCTGAAGAGATGCAATTTAAGGTTCACTAGTTTTTCATGTCGTCACTATCGGAAAGAAAGTAGGTCCATTTCATTGAATGTTTGTGAATATTTCGAATATAGTGTATATAATCCAATGCTGATAAGAAGGTAATTAACATTTTATCCTGGTAGAGGTAATTTGAAAAAATACGATATACGCCTTTTAGTGAATGTGATTTATTAAACATGTTCATTTAAGCCCAATCAGATAATGAAGAAAAACACAAACAAACACGTAATACTGATTCAGACAAACATTAAAAATAAAAAATAACCGTTCATAGGAAATGAATAGTTCAGAAAATATATATACAGAGGTCATTAAGAGATCATTATTTATTTAAATGGGGAAGATTTCGGTAGAATGATTGGTATTCTTAAATACGAATGACGGGAGTCGATCCTATACACAACGTGACATGAGAGATGAATATTTCTTCACTGGTAGCTTGAGCCTGGCATTTTTGAGTTTTTAACCTTCAGTTTCGATATATCAACATTTCTTTGTAAAGAGATTGTCTGAAATGATTCTTCCATGTGACTATTATTGTAGAAAATTCTATTATTCGTCTCTTTATCTACCATAATAGCGGACATTTTTGTCCAATTTAAAGAATCGTTGGAGTCAGGATTCTTTTCATCAGAATGACGAACACGTACAATTCTCATATCTTTTGATAGATATTTGAAATCTAGAAAATCACTAATGAACCTATATTTCATGAACAATATAGGTTTGTTTTCTTCAAGCCAACTTATTATCGGTATTATTTGACTGGGTATGAAAATATCTCCAGCCTGTTTTACTGCTGCAGTTATAGCACTAAGTGCCGAGTCGCCCTCATTTTGGCCATGGCATGCCTCAAAGAAATGGAGAAATTGCAGGAAGTATAGAGTTTTTGTTCTGGCCATAGCAACCATCAGAAAATAGTTCTACAGACTCTACCTCGTTCGTGTAACAACTTTTTAAAAAGAGGTGTAGACAACTAGACCTTTCGGATGAACCTCGTTTACTCTGGGTTTCATACCAAGTGTAACAGTGGCAGTCTCTCGAAGACAGATTGAAGAAAGCAAGGCGTTGTTTATAAAATACAGCACTCTCATTTGATATCGGCAATTGAATGACTTGCTGCAAATCAAAAACACCACTAACAACCTTAGTATCTCGCATTGCTCTTTCCTTACTCTCGGTCTTAATTCTTCTTACAGCATTTTTTTCTGCTTCATGCTTCAAATACTTTTCTTTTAGTGATGATTTAGTAAAGTCATCACCATTATTGTAAGTCATACAAAATATGCATTGATCCTTTTTGGGACGATGAAAAGAGAGATTCATGGATTTGAATAATTTCCTGTATAAAAAGACGCTCCCTTTTTCATTATTTTTGTTTTCGTTCAAATACATACAATACATTTTGGGAATCGATAACTGTGAATTGAGATATTGTCTTTTACTATCCTTTCATCCTTTCGACAGTAGTGTGATTCTACTTTGGGAAACTTAGTAATATGATCAACGATATTTTGATGAATGATTCCGTCTCGTTCCTTCTGTTTATCTTTTCTGCCACCTCTTTATTCTTTTTCTAAAACTACAGTAGGTAGTAGTTTCTTCAAAGAAATTCTCATAGTTTTTTCACTGATGGCCAATGTGTTGAGGAAAAAAACCTTACAAACAGGTACTTTTTCGCCAAAGCAGGGAAGATAAAATTTATTGGTTTTATTTTTTTTAGATTCTTGCTTCATTTGTTTTGGTTTTTGAATGATTATATGTCTACATAAGAACTCTCTCTGCAACGAGAGGTTTCCTAAATTATAAAAATCTGTCAAAATCTCGAGGCGCTGATCTTCCGTGAATATTTGACATTTTTTCCAAATTTTCGACAATAGTCGCCTTTACATAATACTTCAACCCTTTTCGGGGGCATCAGATTCATAGTATTCGGAATTATATAATATTTTCCTGTAATCTTTCTTAGTTTGGTTATACTGCGTTGATTTATATTTTTCTTTATCTCATATTCTCTTCCACTTCCTTCAACTTCAAATAATCGGTCAATATCTTGTGTCTTATTATTTCCTACTGTATTCTTCTTGATGATATCAATATTATGTAACCTACAGTTCATTGTTTTTTCATTGAAATGATTCCAGCACAATAAAGCGAAACATAAATGACATGATGAAAAAACTTCTCTCCTGCACTTATCATATTCGCAGAACTGGTCCAACTTCACATCTTTGTTTTTTCTGTTTTCTTCAGTTTTACGTTTTTCAATCGTAATCGCCGAATCTGATTTTGAGCCATCCCGCTGATGAATGGTACATATCTAATTTTTGTCTTCAATGTGTTTTTGGCATAACCAAAAAGCGCAACTGCAAAATGCTTTTCCTTTCTTGGTACAGTGCTTGATTTCACAGATTCCAATGTAGTTTGGATCTCTATCAGAGTCATCACTGTTATAAATAATTTCAGAAGTTGTACCGCTTGTTTGATTATCCAATATATTATCTGTAAGAGAGAGAGAGGTTATAACCAGTTCATCAATTCATACAGGTTTACAACTTACTCGAAAACGCAGTTGTTAATGTTATATCAGATAAAACTGTTATTTTTCTAGAATCTATATTTCCTATCGTTTCTATTTCATTTTCTCCGATATTTTCAAGGAATATTGGCGTCTCCGCTACTAAAAATATTTTCTCATCATTTCATCATGCCTGTGATGTATATTTTTTGATATTATGAGACTCACCAGTATTTTCCGCTCCATAAGTAGCAGTTTCCTTTTGTATGTAATCATGATTATCATAAGTATCATAACTTTTGTCTATCAAGGAGCTCAAAGGCCCGTTATCCAATTCAGAATATGGTTCATGACAAATTGGAACAACATCTGAAACATTTTGATTTCATTGAAAATATGAACAGGATGTTCATAAAGTCAGTTGTGGAATCATCTGCGACTGAAAGTTGGAATTTAGTCCATCGTACAAGATAACCTCTCTTGGAAGGGATTCATGTTTTAAAGAGAAACATTCTCATTTGATTCAATTTTCAATTGAGAATGTTTCTCTTTAAAATCTGAAACATTATTATTCACCTAGTTATTTAATTTCAATATTACACTTACAATGGAACTTACCAGCCTTTCTAATATCAGTAATATCTGATGAAGTAGTTTCCATTTGTAATTCTTCTTGTTTATTAAAATCATAATTTTTTTTACCAATCAAGAAAGATAATGGTACGTTATCAAGTTCAGAATCTGAAGAATCTCCAAGTTCTTCGATAGCAATAACTTTGCCATAATACCAGCAACCAAAATATAGCATCTTTACTTTTGCTCCACTTTGTATAATTCCACCTATTCTCACACAAACAAGTTCGCTGGATACCAACACATTTCTTTTACCATCATTCCACTCCACTAAGACATCCATATTCAGAAGAATTTGAGTTTTTCTCATGAGCCGACGTGGGTACTGTCTAGTTAACCAGAGAACTGAAAATCTGCAAGTTGAAGCCTGCAAATTTCGGAATAGGGCGAATATGTCTATAACGCTAAGGAATAGCCGGTAAGCATGGTCCTTTCGTAAACAAATAAGCGTATTTCATATTCGCCTGTTTGTGTTAAAATATTTTTTCAAATACATGTCATTGCATATGGGCGTATTTCATATTCGCCGGTTCGCTTCGAAATATTTCACTCATTTCAGATATACGCCTCGACTTAAAAACGACATAACATCTGAACTATCAGAGGTGCGTTTCAATATTACGTCCGACGTACGTCCGACGTTTAACTTTTCTTATGAAGCGTTTCGATATTAGAACGTCTTGTCCGAAAACTTCATTCCATCGTTTCAAAATTCTTATGTGGAACGTCCGACCGTCAACTATTTACCCCACGATTTAGGAGAGCGTTTCAAAATTCAATCTGACAGATATCGCCCGACGAAACAACTATGACGTCATACATCGTCCGTTACCGGACGACAGACGTTAAATTGAAACGCACCTCAGGAACAGATAAACGCCACTGAGAGAGCAAATAAATCAGCTTCGGCGCAACTTGTTACCCCAAAAAAGACATTCCGATATACGCCCCTTTGTAAATTCAACGACGAAGTGTTCGATATAATGGCCTTCCTCTTGAATACATAACCGAGCTCGTCGTCTCACATTGAGAACAGCCCTAACAATATCCCTTCTTCTGATAGACCTGAATTGCGTGATGATATTGTCTCTGAGTTCATCTACTGTGTCATATTCTTGCTCTCCATAGATTCTGTTCTTTAAAGTGCCCTACAAGAAAGTATCCAAAACTGTAAGGTCAGGTGATCTTGCCGGCCACCTCACTGGTCCAGAATTTCCTAACCACCTATTAGGAAATCTTTGGTGTAAATATTCGCAAACTGCTCTTTTATTGTGTGGAGGAGCCCCGTCATGCTGAAACCAGCAGCTGTTATAATTAACAAGGGGAAACGTATCCATATATTCTTCGAATTCGTTTCTAAAGAACCGAAGATAAGTTTCCCCGTTCAAAGTATTAGAGAAGAAATGAGGTCCAAAGTATTCGGTCGTCATAAATTCCAGCCCACACATTCAAACGAAAGCGAACTTGTGGTCTGACTTCTCTGAAGTGTCGTGGATTATTTTCACTCCAAATTTGCTCATTATTTCTATTAAAAACACCACAGTTCGAAAAAGTACTTTCGTCGGTCCAAATAATGTTTTTCAAAAAGTTTGTAGGGTCTACCCTATTCAAGAGCGAGCTACAAAATTCCAACCTTCTCTCAGGATCACCTGGATGTAATTTTTGTGAAATATGTATCTTACAACATTTCAAACCACTTTTTTTGAATTCCCTGTAACACATCCATTTCTGCCGAGACTTGATGTGTTGATTTGGAAGGATCTGCATTTATCTAAAAAGTACCAAAAATAATTATACTTTTTCGAATATGGAATGAACAATCATTTTTCCTCGGCTAATAAGTTACGTCTAATATTTTGTTCCATTCTGCTTCCATATTTCATTCTTGGTTTTTGAAACGCACCGTACTCAGCCAAGTGTTTGTCCAAAATTCCGAATAATGTTCTATCCGGCTGTTGTCTTTCCGGATATAATTCAAAATAAATTTGTGCTGTTTTCGTACTATTCCTATCAAATTTATAATAAAGTTTCAACATATCTCGTTTTTCTTCATTTGAGAATGAGGACATTTCGACTGAAGTGTTTGTGCAAACTTATGATGTTTAATGAGTTCTGACAACTAGTGTTTATTAAACAAAATTTTTCGATGTAGTCATGACCATCTCAGATGAAGTTGTTTCTTTTTAATATCTGTGGTTTCAGAAGTGCAAATCATAACAAATTACCTATACATCAATGAAATCAGAATGAGAATCACTATTTTTCTGTATAAAAAACAATATGGCGCCCAAAACAGAAAAAAAAGTTGATGATGAATGCCAGAAGACGAAACGTCGGGTAGTAAATCTGAACATGAAAACGTGTAGCTGAAAAAAAGTATCAATGAAAATGTACTTTTGGTTTTGAGCTGTTGTCAAATAACGATAGAAAAAAATAAAAACAAAAATTCCGATTTTCAGTTTTTTCCCGATATTTCCGGAAATACTCGGAATTTTACAAGTTTCAAAACCGTATTTTGTTAAGCACCAGAATATGCAACTTGGCCCCAATTTAAGCTTCGACGTATCTCCTGTAGTTTAGGAGATCCCAATGGTGGGGGTCGAATTTGAATTGCCCTGTATACGGTCTCACAATTATTTCATGTCACGTTTTGCCGTAAAATACTGAATGGCAAAATCACTTTTATGCAATGAGAAAAAAAATCTTGTGTTTTTACAAAAAATCTTGTGTTTTTACTGTTGATAAAAACCGAAACCGGGATAAACTAGTGTAGCTAACGTCTTATCAGCTAAAAAGCTACTTTCTTTGTTTCATAAGACCTACTCAGATAGAGATTGGTCACAATTTTACTCGATAGTCAAATATTAAATTTTCTGTACTAACAAATTGCTACATGTTGCCGATCCCTCCTAGTGAGATGTACGCCCATGTGCTGTCATTGCTAACACTAGAGCAACAAATTCAAGTCATCCATCAGACTGGCGTTCTGGCATCTACTATAATCCTAGTATTGACCAGATCATTTTCAACTTCGGAGATTTGTTTTGAAGAGTACGTCCATTGTGTTCTTTATGAAATATGTACGTACACCTTGAAACCATAGGTATTTGAAGAAAACAGGTTTGAATTTTTAAAATATACATTCACACCTGTCAAAATGAATGGCGTATGTTAATATTTATATTTAGTCTGTTTGCGTTCGGTGTTTTTTCTTCTTCAGTGTTTACATTGGATTTTACACGATTTTTATATTCATGAAATGCATGAAATATCCATAACGTTCAATTAGAATATAATTCATGGATGCTTAATAATGAACGTTCATTTGTAGAGAAAAATTGGTAACCCTTTAGTTATACCGGGTGATTCAGCTAAGTAAACGCGGACCTGTAACATTATTGTTTGTAGAAAAAATCATAACTTACCTTATACACGTTTTAAATTATTCTGAAATTGAACTGATTATTTCATTCACACATGGCTGCACCAATAAAGTTTCATGATTGAAGTCACATGATGTGTGATATGAGGGGCTATTTAGGTAAACAAGCGACTATTTAGGTGAACACGACTATTCATGTAAACAAAGAAATATTAGCGGGTCTCTCAAAATTGAAATGGTTGTTAAGAAACGGATTGACTTAATTGTTGAAACGTATATGAACGAGTACTTGGATGATTCTATGCTGTTCATGAAATAATCTTCCTGAATATCACTCGACCATAACAAATAGCGACTATTATTTTCTTTAATTCATCTCGAGTAACAACCTCGAGCTAAAGCTCTCGGGAGTTATTCAGATTATTAATGTTCATATGGTCTCATCAAATTGTCAAAATACAATAGAATTATGAAGAAAATAATAGTCTGCTATTTGTCATTGTATTGAGATATTACCTACTAATATTTTTATGCGTTTTCAACAAACTGTTACTGGAGGAAAATTTACCGTGGTGAAAAAACATTATTTGTCTTTATTCTATAAAAATGGAACATCAACAATTAAATAGAAATTGATAAAAATAATGTATTAACTGAGGACAAGTATGAAAAAGCTTTCGACATTTTCATGCAAATAGTTCATTTTCACTATGAAAATTATTTTCCTTGCAGGAAAAATAGGCACTATAACAGTACACCTTGAGCTCATAAAATTGAAAGAAGTTCCTTTGTATGGACAACAGTGAAAAAGCCTTTGACATTTTCATGCAAATAGTTCATTATCACAATGAAAATTATTTTTCTTACAGAAAAATAGGCACTATAACACTACACCATAAGTTTATAGTGATTCCTAATTATTTTATAAGTAAAATGTTTTTATTTTATATGTTGACCTTTCTGTACTATCATTTTTATTTCTATATCTACACCTTAGTTATATAGAGACATTGTCACATTGGTTAATTGAGAAAAATGTAAGAAATGGTAACAAATATTAGTATAATCTGTATTTCTACCTAAAAAATGCCATGTAGCAAAATCGATCCTGGTACCTCTTGCTTCGCGTGCATGCGCATAGGACCGCCAGACTAGTATAGATTTATGAAAAACAACAAGTGTTATCAAAATTCATTTCTTACCGTTTTAATAATCTTTTTGAGAAGAACCCGACCGCTGTGGACTGCCAGACTTGACCTTTTTTGTTCAGTTGGTATACAATTGGCATGACTTTCGAAATGACAACTTGAAATAAGTTGCTGGTTCTTGGTCTGAAAGTGATAAACGGAACTTCATTATTATAAATATATTTTTCGTTTTTGTATCTAAATATGAAATAATAATATGCTTCATCATGTTCGAGAATGTGTTATACGTGAATCAATTTCATTTTCGAGGAGACATCATTTCATATAAAAACCATACCTAATTACTCACTATACAATTATTTTCGATGGATACTGTGTGTTATTGTGTGCTTCTGGTAAACTCCGCAATCTTTTAAACTGAAATGTTTGACTATCTCAGCCATCTTACAATTCTCACATAATCTGACCAATCACATATCAAAGACAACTTGTATTATCGGGGGTAATACCATGAGTGCTCTCAATACTATCGATAGTAATTTTGTCAGAAATCAACGAGATCAAATTGCTTGGTAACTCCACGAGTCCTTTAGGACGAGTGGTGTTACTTCAAAGCAATTTGATCGAGTTTAAGATTTCTGACAGAATTATCGATAGTACTGTACGAGTACGAGTAGTATTTATTGAGATAAGTTCACGAACCAACAAAGTAAAAAAAGTTCCATTGTCGTGAATTCTTCAATAGTTATAGATAATGCCTGATAGATATGAAGTCTGTCAGACTGACATTCATATTAGTAGCAAGAGGATATTATATTCTCCGTTGTTGTTTGGATAAGTGGTTGCCATGACAAAGTGGTATTACCGGCTCAAAAGGAAGGAAGTGCGTATTATCGAGACATCCGTCCCTTATTGGTCCCAATAATGCAGGAAAGGAGGGTTTCATATGGCGAGTGAAATTTTCGTAGGTAATACCACAAGTGTATCGGTGATTATCGAAATAGCAATTCCTTTGAATTTGAGAATCAAATTATGTTGCTTGGCAACCACACGAGCGCTTGCGCGAGTGTGGTTGCCTAAAGCAACATAATTTGATTCGAAACCGAGAAGGAATTAACGATAATCGCCGATAACAGTAGTTGTATTTGTTAAGATTATTTCATGAATAAAATCGAAACCATTTTGATTTATTTACTATTCAATTTAACTAGGAACATTAATCCCGCATTTAGTTCTGAAATTATGCAACTAACAAAACATTTACTTGATATTTCAAACATCCCTCTATTTCAGTTACCAATGACAGAGCGCGTCATTCGTAGTTTCGTCATTGCATGTCTAGTCTACAGCTTCTCGCTCGAGGTTATGTTTTGATAACATTTTGATTTAGTGATTTGATTAATCAACGAGTATGCAAAATTTGTCGAAAATTGTGAAGATGATATGAATTAATAGTGAGTGCTTATTTAGTTTTGGTCAAAGTTTGGTGTTGTGTCATTATAGCAGCTTGCTAGTGGTAAGTTTGTGTTTTGATAATAACCAATCAGGAATCGAACTACAAAATCGAAAACACATCGTATACATATCCAGTAGCCAATCAAGAGCCGAACTACAAAATCGAAAACATGATGTTTTCATTTATCAACACAAAAATTTCAACCAATCATAACACGCTATTTTAGCATAAGTGAAATAATCGCGAAAATGCCAGCTGCCTTTCAGTTCTGATATGACTGACCATCAGCGTTGTTGATTTATTTCAACAATGTAAATATGAATGGTATAGCAGAATTTGACAAAATATTATTTTAGTCTTAGACGTCAAAATGAGTCAGATCGGTGCCTTCAAATGAAGTTATGGTTGTAATGTTGTAATGTATTGTTCATGTATATAATAAATGCCTCTTATACTTATAGACCGGGGGATAGTGACAGATTTTGGGACACGATTTTACTCAGTATGTCTTTTGGAGGACAATATTGTCCGTATATCCTCATGATAATAAAGCATGAATCAAAGACATAGGTTCTTCATATTACATAATAATAATGGTATTTTCGAAAATTACGTGTTTCGATTCCAATTAGGCTGCCTTATGTTTTGTAATGAAAAATGGAAGAAAAAAAACTCGAAAAACCAATGGCTTGCCGTTAGGGTGGGCAGAGAATTCCCTTTTTCAAATACAAGTTCACGTGACCATAGCAGCCATTCGGACCCACCCTAACGGCTTGTCAATGGTTTTTCGAGTATTTTAGTATTATTATTTCATCACGAAACACTTGGCAGTCTGATTGAAATCGTACTCGAATAAAAATAATAATTTTTTTTTTTAAATGAAGAACCTACGACGACTCTTTGATTCATGCATTATTATTAAGAGAATATACGGACAATGCTCTCCTCCAAAAGGCATACTGTGTAAAATCGTATCCCAAAATATGTCACTAATCCCCTGGTCTATTATTATAGGTACTCGTCCGGACTCGTGGCAACACAATTTCGTGGGCAACAAAGCGACAGAATTATCTTGAATATTCAGAACACCGTGATCTTCCTTATGAAAATATTTGTTTGTGAAGCAGAATTAACCCGTTCAATAATTTCTCTTCAAACTTCTGCTTTATTCAGACCTCTCTGTATATTTTATGACCGTGATACAAAACGTCGTCCATTTCTCATTGTGCTCAACCTGAGGTTAATCCTATAACTTGTGTGAATGTGTGTGTGTTCATTGTTTCATAAACTTGTCCAACAACACGTTGAAGAAATTCAATACTTACAAAAATCAAGTGAAATTTGAGAGACATGATAAAAAATTCTTTTTATCTTTTATCTTGTCAACAACTTGTGTCCGTGAATATCATATCATGTTTCGTCGGAAACTGCAACAAAAGATTGAATGACCAATAACTCAGCGACTTTACCTAGATGTAGAAGAATTAGATGGAAATGTTGAAAATCGGAAACAAACATGCTTTCAGTGAATAAGTGATAATAGATAGAAGTACAGGGTGTCCCAAATTCGAGCCTCATCATTGGGATCTCGGAAACTAGAATAGATGGAAGCAAAGTTGCGCAATTTGGTGCTCATTAAAACGACGCTTTGAAATTTAAAAAATTCTGAATACTTCCGAAGATTTTTGGAAAAAACCGAATATTCGCGATTTCATTTTTATTTTATTATGACTCTATTTGAATAGGTGTAACAAAACAAAATATACATTTCTTGCTACTTTTTCTGTTCTACAAGATTTTCAAACCGACGTTTCGTCTTTGAGCTGCCATCATCAACTTTGTTTTTTTTTAATACGGCCCTGGATTTTTTATTATGGATTTTAAGAGCATCTAATGTCCCAAAATCAATGATGTATCGCACTTATTCGAAAAATTCATATTAATGGCATTTTCTATAAGAACTCATTGGTTTTAGGGCCTTAGCAGCTCCTACAAATTGATATTAAATAATCACGGCCGTATCTTAAAAAATGAAGTTAATTATGGTTGCTTAAAGACTAACCGTTGCGTCGGACGGAAAATCTGACAACACAATAGATCTGAAAAAAAAAATACAATAAGAATTTAATTCAAATATTACAAAAATCAAGTGAAATTTGAGAGACATGATAAAAAATTCTTTTTATCTTTTATCTTGTCAACAACTTGTGTCCTTGAATATCATATCATGTTTCGTCGGAAACTGCAACAAAAGATTGAATGACCAATAACTCAGCGACTTTACCTAGATGTAGAAGAATTAGATGGAAATGTTGAAAATCGGAAACAAACATGCTTTCAGTGAATAAGTGATAATAGATAGAAGTACAGGGTGTCCCAAGTTCGAGCCTCATCATTGGGATCTCGGAAACTAGAATAGATGGAAGCAAAGTTGCGCAATTTGGTGCTCATTAAAACGCCGCTTTGAAATTTAAAAAATTCTGAATACTTCCGAAGATTTTTGGAAAAAACCGATATTCGCGATTTCATTTTTATTTTATTATGACTCTATTTGAATAGGTGTAACAAAACAAAATATACATCTCTTGCTACTTTTTCTGTTCTAAAAGATTTTCAAACCGACGTTTCGTCTTTGAGCTGCCATCATCAACTTTGTTTTTTTTTAATACGGCCCTGGATTTTTTATTATGGATTTTAAGAACATCTAATGTCCCAAAATCAATGATGTATCGCACTTATTCGAAAAATTCATATTAATGGCATTTTCCATAAGAACTCATTGGTTTTAGGGCCTTAGTAGCTCCTACAAATTGATATTAAATAATCACGGCCGTATCTTAAAAAATGAAGTTAATTATGGTTGCTTAAAGACTAACCGTTGCGTCGGACGGAAAATCTGACAACACAATAGATCTGAAAAAAAAAATACAATAAGAATTTAATTTTTTTTGTTCCAGATCTAATCCCACACAACTGTTTACTTGGATTCGTATAAAAATTTTAATAATATTTTCATCATATAAAATAAATGTTTTGAAAATGATTCGATGTGTGACGTGTAATTTTCAACAATATCCATGTTAAATTGTGAAAGGCTTTCGCGGCCATCGTCACTTACATGGTGGTTCTTTGGGTTGTGAGGCCGACGTGTGTTCAGAGAAGAACTCGACGTTTCGCCAACACGAGTGGTTAGCATTTTCAAGAGTTATTTTACAAGTTTCTGATTTCTTAAGTCGCTGTCAAATGCTTGACATTTGTTATACGTTGTCTCAATAAATACCTGTGATTTGACGTTCTTACATCTGATTGGTCCATAGCGTTAGCAGACATCATAGAATCGTTCGTACCATTATTTTGTGGGTAGGGAGCTAATTGAGAATTTTTGAGAACTGGAAGCCAAACCTTGTTCAATTGTAGTCCTTCTTCGGTTCTGTTGAAGTTGCTGTGGTGTTTCTGGATTTAAATTGCTTCCCGGAAGAGTCTTGGGTAATACGCAGATGTTGAAGAGATGACTTGGGTTTCTTCAAATTTCACTCTATGGTTATCGTTGTTGAGAGTATGTTCTGCGACAGCGGATTTCTGTGTGTGCCCTAACCAACAGCAAGCCTTGTGCTCTTTGAATCTTGTTTTAACGGAGCGTTTCGTGGTTCCGATATCAATGACATACACCCGAATATTCAATTTACCATGGAAATTGAAAGTGAGAAGAAACTGGCATTCTTAGACGTTCTCATTTCTCGAAAAGAAAGACGTCTGGAAGAATCCGGAATTTTTCAAATGTCAAAGCGGCGTTTTAATGAACACCAAATTGCGCTACTTTGCCTCTATTTAACCGATCTCGTATCTCATCTACTTTCCGAGATCCCAATGATGAGGCTCGAATTTGGGACACCCTGTACAGGTAGATGTACTTATAACTGTAGTACTCACAAAACGAATAAAAAAGGTTCTGACAAACATCTAATGTGATCCCAAAACTTATCGAAAACAATTATAACCATAAAAAGTAGGTTTGCTATGGTGAGATGTCCTCCAGATCACAAAATGATTCTGATAGTATAGATTCCTTTCAAACATTAGAAAACTGCTGTTACATAAAATTCTACTCCAAATTATAATGATTGAAATTTCAATTATTAGACTTGTCCATTGAAATAACTTGCACATATTGTAAGGCTGAGTTGTCTAGTTAGTCTCACAATGTTTTCTCATAAAAATATCAGTTCCAGTTACCAAAGCTGACCAAAATCAATAAAGCACTACTTATATTAGCGTACTTTCTATATAAATACATAATTATTATTTTTCACCCACACGCGGCCTGAATCTAAAACAAAATTCTCTAGAGAAACTCCTAATTGAAACAATAAAAAATAATATCATTCGACATTCAAATCTCCGTCACGTTTCTTTTTGTCATTCCAAATCCGTGCAGGCCGTAGCCAATCAGCAAAGTGTTTTCAAACGTGATCGGCCACAAAAGACTTGCAATTATGTAAATAAATATATATAAGTATAAACACTTCCAACGTTAAATAATAATAGCGATGCTTTGAAGGCGGGTCTCCACCCATCCCTGGGGAGGTTGAAGATGTTTACAGATGTGTGTGCAATAACAACTGTGTTTTTCTTCTGCTCCCTCTATATTTATACAGGCCATGTTGAAAAAACAGAATATATCACGTATATCCGGTAGGAATATTTACAGGGTGGCTGTTGTGTGTACCTAAAGGCATTGAGGATTGATTGGGATGATGAATGTTTTCTTTCAGTATAGAAATCAGTAAGGATGCAATAGAAGAGCTTTAGTTTCAAAAGAAGTATCGAATTAAAAGTTTATCAGAGAGTAAATTGATTAAAAAGGAATATTTCTTGAAGTAGAAAAACAAAGAAAAAATCACTAATTTTCAATGAGAACAAATAGTATTTTACCCCTTCATCACACAAGTATTTTCCCTCCTAGATGCGCATTTCGATAACCAAGTTACTTTCATTAGAAGGAATACTAAACAAACAATAAATATACAAACCAGTAATTTTTATATCAAATAATTATTTACTTTGAATTAATATTTATATTCAACTTTCTTGGGATCATACCAGTGTGATCAAATCTGATTGATATGGTCAAGTATGATTTCATCCACCCCTACCGATAATAGGTAATTATTCCTTTATCGTAATCAGCTCAAATAGATTAGAATTCCATGGACCATTATCTTCATTGAGAAGCACTCAAGCTGTTCTTGTGAATAGCAATACTTTCATAACAATCTAATTTCCGGTAATCAACAATTTTTGTGAAAAAAAGAGTAACAGGCCATGACCTGGTGGGAAATTTTGTTGAGGTTCCAACTTTAAAGGAAAAAATATTTAAACACGAAACCACACAAAGTGGTGAAATGGGGATGCAGTTTTGGGGTTGAAAACGTTTTTTTGCGATTTGCGGTGAAACCTGACCTCTTAGCAGAAAATTTTCAGGAGAAAAGTTGTAGGTAATGATAAAATCGAAAACTTTTGCCTCTAACAGTTTTAGACATAATCTCTAAATAATCGTCAAAATGGCGAATAACCGATTTTTCAGTATTTAATTTTTTTCTCGCGTTCAAATGATTTAATACGACTAGTTTCCGAGTTAGCAATATTTTTCGAGAAAAATACCATTTTCTTCCGCAAAAATCGTTCTGGTGTTTTTTGTATTTCGAAGGTCTATAAATGGTCATTTTAATTGTTGAAATATCTTCTTTCAAATTGTCTATGTGACTTGTAGGTTTATTGTTCGTTAAACGGCCTAAAATTGAAAAAAAGAAGTCTCTCTGAATCATGATTTTATCAATATTTCCAATGATTTTCGACTTTCTTCATTATTTTTGTAACAAAAAGTAGTTAATTGAATTCTTCATATAAAATTCTTTGAATACACACTCACACTAGAGTCAGCCAAAATTAATTTGTTCATATAATTTTCATTCTTTTTCACAACTATTGAAAATCATTGAGAGAATTATGATTCAGAGAGACTTGTTGTCGGTTTTTCTCAATTTTAAGCGGAATAACGATCAATAAACCACCAAGTCATATAGACCATTTAATATAGACCGTTTAATTTAATTAAAATGATCACTTATAGTCCTTCGAAATACAAAAAACACTAAACTGCATTCCCATTTCACCATTTTGAGTGTTTTCGTGTTTTTTTGTTTCCTTGAAGTTGGAACCTCAACAAAATTCGTGTCTGTTAGATTTTTTTCCAACTCCAAGCGTTTAAAATTGGTTTTGGCACCAGCCTAACTGAGCAAATTGAAATTTCGAAATTTTGTTTACAACTAAAATATTTTATATTTACGTTCCAAAATTCAACTTTATTATTTTATTATAATAATATTTTCAGTACTGCCATGGACAAGCTGAAGGTTTGCGTATCGGAAGATGGAACTGAGAACTCTCGTAAGCCCCGTATCGTGTGTATTTTTTATGAAGTTTTGTTATGTCTAGGTCGATTCAGTGTGATCATTTGTCTTAAGGGCATTTTGAACATTTCTTTTTCAGCAAATTATCGGGGGTTATACCTCGAGTGCTCGAAATACTATCGATAGTAATTCTGTCAGAAATCAACGAGATCAAATTGCTTGGTAACTCCACGAGTCCTTTAGGACGAGTGGTGTTACTTCAAAGCAATTTGATCGAGTTTAAGATTTCTGATAGAATTATCGATAGTATTGTGAGCACGAGTAGTATTTATTGAGATGATTTCACGAACCAACAATGTAAAAAAAGTTCTATTGTCGTGAACTCTTCAATAGTTATAGATAATGCCTGATATACATGAAGTCTGTCAGACTGACATTCATATTAGTATAACGATGATATTAAATTCTCCGTTGTTGTTTGGATACATGGTTGCCATGACAAAGTGGTATTACCGGATCGAAAGGAAGGAACAGCTTATTATAGAGGCATACGTCCCATATTGGTCCTAATATTGCAGGAAAGGAGGGTTTCATATGACGAGTGAAATTATCGGGGGTAATGCCACTAGTGCTCGCAATATTATCGATAGTAATTCTGTCAGAAATCAACGAGATCAAATTGCTTGGTAACACCACGAGTCCTTCAGGACGAGTGGTGTCACCTGGAAGCAATTTGATCGAGTTTTAGATTTCTGGCAGAATTATCGATAGAATTGTGAGCACGAGTAGTATTTATTGAGATAATTTCACGAACCAAAAATGTAAAAAAAGTTCTATTGTCGTGAACTCTTCTATAGTTATAGATAATGCCTGTTAGACATGAAGTCTGTCAGACTGACATTCATATTAGTAGCACGATGATATTATATTCTCCGTTGTTGTTTGGATACGTGGTTGCCATGACAAAGTGGTATTACCGGATCGAAAGGAAGGAACAGCGAATTATAGAGGCATACGTCCCTTATTGATCCTAATATTGTAGGAAAGGGGAGTTTCATATGACGAGTGAAATTATCAGGGAAAATACCACGAGTGCTCGCAATACTATCGATAGTAATTCTGTCAGAAATCAACGAGATCAAATTGCTTGGTAAAGACGAGTGGTGATACCTCGTCCTTTAAGACGAGTGGTGTTACCTCAAAGCAATTTTATCGAGTTCAAGATTTCTGACAGAATTATCGATAGTATTATGAGCACGAGTAGTGTTTATTGAGATAATTTGAGGAACCAGCAAAGTAGAATAAGTTCCATTGTCGTGAATTCTTCAATAGTTAGAAAATGCATGATTGACATGAAGTCTGTCAGACTGACATTCATACTAGTAGCAAGATGATATTCTATTCTCCGTTGTTGTTTAGATACGTGGTTGCCATGACAAAGTAGTATTACCGGTTCGAAAGTAAGGAACTGCGTATAATCGAGGCTTACGTCCCTTATTGATCCTAATATTTCAGGAAAGGAGGGTGAAATTATCTATTATATTTGGATATCACTCATTGTTCGTGGCTATTTCCTAGATGGTTTCAATTTCTTTCTGAAAAACGTTCATCACTAAGTGGATAGCTCAACGTCCTATGAACTAGGAAATTGAAACTTGCCATATTGTGCTGAATGTAGTGGTTAAGAGTCGATGGGAATAAATCTATTGACACAAATAACTCAAAATTAAGCTAATTTCGAGTTGTAACTCGAAATTATGAAAACAATATTCCATGTCCGTTCTACGCCGTCGTAGAAAATTTTCATACCCGTTGATTTTTATTTCAAGAAGGAACTCTTCCATCAAATATGTCATCATTGTGCTGTCATCTCCCTTATTCCCGGCTACCTCTACTTCAGAATTTTCAATAGGACTACTATACTACATCATTTTGAAGGGAATTGACAAATACATTGTTGTAATGCAATTGAAAATCGTTCAAGTGTTGTGGAAGTTTTAATGAAAACTAAAATCTTGATATTTTCATGTTTCAATACCTGAAATGTTATCATCATTTGAAAGGTTTGAAATGTGAACCATTCATTTCCATACAGAAGCATGATCGACTTTCGAAATGTCTTCGCAGTCTTCGCATATTTCTTAACATTTCAGGAGTCACTGTACAAAACTCATCTACAATTCTTGCGTCAGTTGCTTATGATTTATAAGGCACAGATTCGACCTGCTGAGGAATATTGTTCCCATAAATGGAGTGCAGCCCCTAAACAGACCCTGAAACTTTTAGATTCTGTCCAGAAAATATCAATTCGTCTCGTCGGTGATGCTGAGCTTACCAGCTCACTCACTTCTCTGGAATACCGTAGAAAGATTGGCGATTTGTCTCTGTTTTACATATTTTTTCATGGACGATGATCTTCTGAAATATCATCAATCGTTCCACCGTTAGCAGTCCCATTGACACTAACCCGTCGAGGTCATTCTTCACATCCTTTTGTCGTCGCTTTTTCAGACATGCTGCCAGGGCTCCTTCTTCCAACGAACGGCAAAGCTTTGGAACTCACTGCCTCGGGAGGTGTTTCCTGAGGCACACAGTCTGTAAAAATTCAAGACGAACACCAATTCCTGCTTAATTTCCCTCGGCTCTCACGATATTCGTTGAGAACATTACAGGATTTTCCATTTCGTACGGTACAGTGTAAGCAAAGGAACTAATCCGACCACCCCCCACATTTATATTGTAATAGGTGTTGAATTAACGAATTGGACCAAATACAGGCAAATTATTCAGTAAAATTGGAAAGTATTTCTGACAGCTTTTATATACTGTCGTGACAGATGATATATTTTAAACAACAACTATAATGAACATTTCAAAAATCAAGGAAATGATTTAAAATAAGCGTTTTAGTCCCAACATTCTTCGGCCCCCGGGCTCAGACATGAGAAAATCTCGTTGGCGACTTCAATATTCTTCCATATCTTCATTTTCTTATTCGACTTCCATCTTTCTTCTGTAGATCTTCATTGTCTTCCAAAACTGTTGCTTTCGCAACTTTAATGGATAGAGACGTTGAAATGGTCGAACCAGCTCTCCAGTCTTCGTTCTCACTCTTGCTACCCGATTAATACCTTCTCTTCCGCTATGAATTTCTACAATCCTTCCTATTGACCAAGTAACTCTTCTTGAATTATCAGATCTGATCAACACTACATCACCAACCTTCAGAAAATCCCTTTCCCCGATTCGTCTGTTACCTGTGTTGACCAGTTCTGCAAGATATTCCCTTTTGAACCTATCACTCAACATTTTTCTTAAATTTTGCAAATAACAAAACCTTCCTTTTAAAAATTGACAATCTACATCAGCAATTTCATCAGAAACATTATGCAGTGGCTTTATAAATCTTGAAGGAATCAAAACCTCCCATAAGTAAGTGTTCTTTCATTTATTATTGATTCAATATCACATAATATTGTGTACAATTCTATGTAATATAATGATGCTTTTCCGAAATTTTGCCTTAAAAGTTCTTTTATAACCCTTACTAACCTCTCCCACCATCCGCCCCACCAGGCAGCGGAAGGTGGATTGAATATCTATTTTATTCTTTTTATTCCTGAAAAAATTTCAATTTCCACCCAATCTACTCTAGCAAAGTAATTGTAACAAAATTAGAGCCGTTGTCTGAATAAATCACTTTAGGCCGCCCCCTCCTGCTTATGAAGCGTCTTAGAGCGTATAAAAATGCTTCATTCTAGAGAGACTTATCCAATTCTAGATCTCTATAAACCGCACATGTAAATGAAACAATCCACGCTTTATTACCTTCTTTTAAATACAAAGGTCCGGCCAGATCAATCCCTGTAATTTCAAATACTCCAGCGTCATTGATCCGATTTTCTGGTAAAGGTGCAAAAAGAGTTTCAATTGGTCTACAGTTTTGCTTTTTACACCTAACGTAATTTTGGATTATAGAATTCAACGATTTTCTACCCTTTATTAACCAATATTTTTGCCTAATGATTCCTAGACGTATTTTAGGACCGACGTGAAGATTATTTTCATGTTCTTCCCTTATGAACTTACTTACAATTTATTTTTTATTCGGAAGAATTATTGGCTATTTGAAATCTTCAGGAAAATCCACATAGACAAGCCTTGTTTTAAATTTCAAAATCCCAATTTGGTCTTCGAAAATTTCGAATTTTCTCAGCCCCTTTAAATTATTTTTAAGGTACTTGTTCTGAACTAATTTAATCAAACATATTTCTGCTCTTTTTAATTCCTCATTATCCAAATTTTCAAATTCACCTTTCTTTCTAGCGTTTACACACCTATTTTTATATTTATTCTTTATATTAGAGTAAAATCTTAAAGTCCATCCTACTAATCTCTTTATTTTTGAATTCCTCGAAAAATTAAATAACTTCTCACAAATTTCTTCGGTTTGTTCTACTAAATTCGTGTTCACCATTTTCTTGCTTTCTACCATTATTTCTTCTTCTGTGCAACTTACTTCTCCTCTTGGCCACTTTTCTTTGTCTTCTTTAAACATTGAGGACCTTTCCACCGTTTTTTCTCTAAAAACTGTTCTCCACTGCAACCACGTGATAAAATGTCCGCTATATTCACTTCTCCCGGTACATGATTCCATTGCTCTATATTGGGAAAATTTTCTGATCTCATTTATTTATTATTTATTTCCAACAAAAGTATTCCATAAACCTTTTGTTTTGATCCAGGTCAATACTATCATTGAGTCGCTCCAGTAGTAGCTAGTATTTTGAAAATATGAAACTTGTTTTACTGTTTCCACTAATCTAACTCCTATAAGAGCAGCTAGTAATTCCAGCCTTGGAACCGTAATACGTTTAGAAGGATTCATTCTCGATTTTGACAATAAAAGTTTTACTAAAACACAATTTGGTAATTCTTACCGAAATAAACAGGGCCCAACATACTTCAAATTACCTGACCTTCAAGTGCTCAATACATACAATTAGAATAATTGCTCAAATACGACTTTCGTATGCGAAAGAACTTAGAATAACCCATAAAAATATTCACTATCATGTTGATCTAACGGAGTTATGTTCGCTTTGTAACCTTCAATTACCCCAGTCATTGGAACATTTATTTTTCACCTGCCCCATTTTAAAACCTCTAAAACCTGCCTGTGAATTCTTAGAAAATATCACCACACAGATGCTCTCACCAACATCACTCCGACCGAGGCCAAAATTATTTGTCAGTTCACCATGGAAGTAATGAGACTGCGATCCTTTGTATTGAATGAATAAACTGAACTCTTACTGGTTGTTAGTAGGTAGGTTCTGTAGTTGTCTTATTGACACGATTAACACTGTGCTATTAATTACTCCACTATCTAGGTTTAGGTTATACTATGTACGCTGGTTACTACTTTTTTTTCTTTTTCTTCTCAGAAGAAGTTTTTTTTTTATATATTATGTTTTTTTTTCTATATGGAATACTGTACTACCAAACTCTTTGTTATACATACTCATTGTAAGGAACAATAAATGAAATGAAAATGAATGAAAAATGAAAACAGATTTACTAGCTTCCACAAAAACGTGAATGGATTTATCTTTTAACATATTTTTCTGGAAATGCAAACTCAGGTACTTTACGCTCTTAAGCCAACTTACAAAACGTTTTTCAATATCGTCAGGTAGTTTTTTATCCTTTGGTAATTTCAAACTCCATGTTTCCTGTAATAGTAACTTTGGCAATAGGGTGAATGGGTGAACCCAATAGGATCAAAAACTCTCTGTGTAGATGATAAAATACCTCGTTCTTTTCTTGGAATATCATCCAGAGTACCTAAGTTTTTGGTATCACACATCAAAGTATCATTTTGGTAATTCCAATTTATTCCCAGAATTGAAATGATTTTATCTTCACTGTTTTCATTCATAGTTAAACTTTCTGTGTTACTATTGTTAAATGTCCAACCTCTCAAGTCCAATTTACCCCTTATCAAAATTTCTTTTGATTCCTCTATAAA
Organism: Chrysolina oricalcia; assembly: GCA_944452925.2. Lineage (NCBI taxonomy): Eukaryota > Metazoa > Arthropoda > Insecta > Coleoptera > Chrysomelidae > Chrysolina > Chrysolina oricalcia. The sequence continues at coordinate 35,424,810 of OX101811.2, read as the reverse complement.
TATTGCTTCTTTGATATTGTTGTCTAGAAAATATACCCGTTCCGCTTTATATCCAATTTGTTGCAGGAATATTTGTATACTCTCCTCAACTTCCTTCTTCACTACATCAACTTCTTTGAAAATTTTCTGCAGTGAATTTTTTATTGCTTCCGTCTCTAATTTCCAGTTCGGCATTTTCGTCGGTCCCACCAGGGATGCCACTAATGTTGAACGAATTGGACCAAATACAGGCAAATTATTGAGTAAAATTGGCAAGTATTTCTGACAGCTTTTATTTACTTTCGTGTCGATAATATATTTTTCCCGCTGCCGACACTGTAAATAGTCCATACATGCTTAGCAACAAAACAGGTAAATGGCCTATATCATTCGTTTACTAATTCATCTTGACAACGGAACTTAATAGTGTCATTTACATGCCTAGGGTAATAATGACTTTGACTTTGACAAGTAATACCTTCAGCTCAAGATGCATATAACTCCTGGTGGAATTACTTATAGCTGTGAAATTGTCATCCAAAACTGTTGATGTACGGCCTGCTTGATTCATGACATTTTTATTGCGTCAAGAGAGTTTACTCAATTTTAACATAGATGGCAGGCAAATCATTACCGATCATGATGACTTGACATGTCGTTTTGACAAACGCATGCTGCGTCATCGACATAACCTCAAATTGAACCATGTCATGATTGTCATGTCGAAGTCGAGACTCACAAAAAAATGCTATACACTACCCTAACTTTTACGAATGACAGAAAAACACAAGAACAAATAAATAACAATAACCCAACAACTAAAAACGTTGCAAAACTACCGAACTGAGCGAAAAGTATTAAAAGAACAGAAAAATCACACGATAAATGCCAATTAGGCTATCCAGAACACGTGACCACGGCTCTTTAAAAATGGCCGGCTGTAGGCACACATGAATGGTGTTTGTGTTTGGCACTAGCTTCTACTGCTAATAGTTTTGTTTAGTTGTGATTTGAAATGTTATTATGGCTGTTTTAACTAAAAGTGATTTATTTATTATCATTAGAACGAGTAAACAAAGACACTGCATCGATCTATACAGACAAAAGGAGAGTGATAAAGTGCATGGATCCTTTTACTTTCACTCCTTGTGAAATGGACTCTAGATCTTTTCACAACAGTAACGGCATTCGACATTATTACATATCTGCTGTTGACTCATAAACAAGAAAGCCAATGAAGGCCTACAAAAGTTTAACAGGCTATAAATATCTTGAAGCTGGATTTGCCCATGATTGTGAAGCAAGAAAAATGGATGAACATACTGTTGTTGTTGCCAAGGTAGGTACTGATTTTTCGTAATTTATGAGCTGTTTATTAATGTTTCCAATTAATTTTTCAGATGAGGCATTCACAGCGAATGGATATTCCTTTGTTGAAAGTATAGATTATTTAATAAATTGATGGTTCTCCTGATGCGACGATGTCTTGTGGCTGCTATGGAAGTGAAGTGTCCATATTCATTAAGGAATATTGATATGGGGCAGTATTCAAATTTAAAAACCTCAACTATAATAAGCGGTGGAATTGCAATTACCCTAAAACGTGACCATGCTTATTATTACCAAACTCATTTACAAATGAAACTAACTGAATGAAAATACTGCGATTTTGTAATTTGGTCTCCCAAAAGATATATGTTCATGAGTAAATTTTTCCAGATGAATAATTCTGGATAGTTGATTTCCCAAAAAAGGAAGACATTTTTTAGAGTAAAGATGGTGTCTTTGTGAAAAGGTGAGGATGGCCGAGTTGTGCTGCAGTGTGAAAATGATATCTGTGAAATTCTATTGGACCCTATAGGACTGTCCGATGTACCAAAAAACCCCTGGATTGGTTCTCAGTGCATGAAGTTATGACTGTTTCTTCAACACTATTATTTGTAATATATGATTGCCCACACATTTATCTATTTTTATTTTCAAATCTTCATTGGATTGGTCGTTTTTTTATACACCGAGTGTCAGATATCGCAAAGTAAATTATTTTCACTTGTTACATATTTTTACCTAGTAATTTGTTATTTTGTAACATGGAACTATGTATATTAGGGTATCCTACTTAATAAACATCTATCTATCTAGTCTTTGATTTAATATACCACATTATCAAAATGTAGCTAGCTAGGAATTTTTAAAAACTTCACTAAGTCGCGATCTCCACGGCTTCCACAATTTACAACATAACACTTTGTAGGCATGTTTTTTATTCGGCAAGGTTTCATACAAAAATTTCACTCCAATAGATGAAAATTAACAATAATCAGTCTCGTTCAAACAATAACAAATACAATGTGTGCCTTCAGGCGGCCATCTTGATTTTAGTTTGACAGCATCTTGGATAGCCTAATATGCAATGTAATTGACATATAACCTCAAAATAATGTTAACGTTCAAAAACTCAAAAAATTTATCTAGTAGGCACTTTGGATTGTTGGAAACTCCACTATATTCGACTTAAGCGTCATCCATTGACGAATGGAACAAACTCTATTGACGCAATTACAGGATCAAGAACTTTGGTTGAAACAAAAGCGAATCAGTAAACGCACCAGGAGTTATATGCATCTTGCTTCAGCTTCATTCATATCAATTTTTAGGTTATGAGACCTTTTGAATATTATTGTTGTCTGCTTATTCGGTAACTTAGTTACACGCACAAGCAACTTAGAATGAAATAGCGAACGAATAATCATGAAGGAAGGGTAAGAAAACAAACTTCAATTCAGGCAAATTTTGAGAAATGTCAACAAGCAGCGGGAAAAACGTAATAAGTAACACGGAATGTATCGACTGTTATCATCCTCGGCAAGCGACAAGCCTCGGCTTTGCCTCGGCTCGTACTCGCTCACCTCGAATGTTAACACGTCTTTACATGCCTTGTTACTTAAATAACTATTAAACAACAACTATAATGAACATTTCACAACCAAGGAAATGATTCAAAATAAGCATTTTAGTCCCAACAATAGGTACACTTGTTGGTTCAAGGAACATTAAATAAAAAGCAGGAACATAGTATGTTTATTTATAATAAACAGTGGTACAGGATACAACGCGAAAATAACTATTTTACAGTTAAGCCCTTATTCTAGCTTTTACTCTGGCAAATTCGTTGGTAATTTCTAAAAAACTGACATTTCTGACGAATTCATTCATTCATTAAATCATTACTTTCGTCGTAAAGTAATAAGCTTTTGACGAAGAGTCATATCTAAAAAGAATTATTAGGTAATTCATAATCGTTTAGTTCAGTTCTCAGTGGAATGGCCAACATAATAACATTTTATAATTTTTTTACGCCGCTTGGTGGGGGCACTTTGAATTTGAGGGTCTAGGGCAAAATGCCCCAGTTGCCCCCCTGGTGGCGGCCCTGAAAATAATATCTTATTTTGAGATCTCTCCAAATGACTAAGGGTAAGGATGTATAAACAAATCCGAATTTGCTGTTTGACAAAAGATGTCTAGGCATAACTTTTTACAAATATTTGTCTATGGCAATCATAACACGCAGCACTAAATTATATTTCTGGGATGAGAACGTGTTATTTCAGTCAATAGTTTCTTTTATGAATACTAGTTGAATGAGTTTTATTAGGGTTATACATAATTTTTCAGTAAACATCTGGGCTGAATGAAGGGATTGTGAAGCATAAATATTCGATGAGAAATGAGTCTGCTTTATAATTTTTAATAGTTTCAATATGCTCTTCCCAACTTGATTCATTCCATATGAATACAAATTATATTATGTAGATATGAAATCTCCTAAGGAAAACACTGAAATACTGATCAATATTTCAGAAAAAAATTTTAAGATCACTGTTTTTTGCAATTTTCTGTTTTACATCTGACTGAAGCTATGAATTGATGAAGTTATTCACAGCAATCGAAAATAATGTACCAATTTCTGTTCCCATATTTTTTATTTTTGTGAATTTTGGCTATTCTGCTCGTATTATTCATTTTCAGAGAATAGATGATTGGAGTCTGGTTGTGTACTAATCCTCTTGAATCATGAATCAATTAATTGAAATCAATTTATCACAATTTTTAAAGAATTTTTCGATTTAATTTTTAGTTTTCTCAGAATTTCACAATGAGGGGGGTCCTAGGTCTCCGAACCAACATTGTTTTTCGACTTGATTTTCGATGTCCGAAACTTCCGGAATTTTTTCGGAATTCCAACGCGTTTTCTACCTGGTATTCAGGGCGGCAGGGTTTTTTTTCTTCAATTATTATATTGTCATCGGTTCCTAATACGCGTGCAAAATTTCAGCTCATCAGACAGACAGACAAATTAGGATATTTCGTACGAGTGTGACAAGATGATAAACCACGAGCCATGGGCGAGTGGTTTGTCACACGAGTATGAAATAACGTTTTCCGTAGAGTTTTACATCATACTTTTCCGTAAATTGAATTTTGCGTGTTTCCCATCATATGTACTCATACATACATATTATCTTCAGAATAGCCTAGTTTTAGGATTGAGTGTGCTTTATTTAATATTCAATTTCACACTGTTAAAAAATTTAATATTTCGCAATGCTAGTGTGCTAGTTTACAGTGCGAAATGATTTTTCTGGTAGGTCGTTGGAAATCAATTTTCCTACTGCAGAAATGTGGTTTTTCACCTAGAAGTCGTACTATTCAAATTTTTTTGCAAATAACTGTTTCAAAATAATTGAATTTAGAGTTGAATTAAAAAAAAGTGTAACACTATAGGTATCTAACACCGTTTGTATATTATCGAATTATTCATTCAAAACTAGAATATGCAGATAATCTTGAAAACTCATTATTGGCTTCTTTCACATTCCAAAATGGACATTGCGCACACTTTCGTACTTTGAACTTTTGATTATCTATGGTATGGATATAGATATCATGCCATTCCCTTACCTACACAATTATCGCGTTTATTATTTTCTTTTTATTTTGAAAATATTGAACTGTCAAACCGTAATGCTTTCAAACATTCAAAAGACAAAATATATGTCCATTCCAAGCTTCTCTTTCAGGAAAATCAACAAAGTAATGCTCTCACTTAGTATATCCCATTTATAAGTTACAAAAAAATTGGCAGGGACCCAAAGTACCTTTCTGTCACGTTCTTTTATATTATTTTCGAGTCATTGGCGATATATCACTGCTGTTTCACCTTCGTTATACATTCTCTCACGGTCACGTCCTCACATTATCAGTTTCTTATATCACCCGTTTTAAAAATCCCGTCCACGTATAGTACGCATAGCAGAATTTTCTAACAATAAATGTCGTCGTAAATTTCCCGTAGTCGGGCAAGTTCTTTGAAGGAAAGTCTGTATACGGAAGAGCTCTGTTTTAACAGAGAAGATGCATACGATGGTACGGTCAAATAGTCTTTATATTTGTATTCCAGATATCCGGTATTGTTGTCCTTTAGAGATTTATGTTTTTCTGTTCACTACATATCCCAAAAAACTTCACCTTCCAACTGTTCCATACTTTTATTTAAAACCCTTTATTGTGCAAATTGATTCGATGTAAATTGTTATGTAATGGTAAAACAATATGACATCGCTTGGGAGTACTTTTTTCTTTGTGACATTTTTACACTGGAAATATTAAACACAAAAAAATCAAAATTGTAGAAACAATTCAATAAGAATTTTTAATTATAATGGAAAACAAGTAATAAACACTTGTAACATTTTAAACTATAGTTTATCCAATCTCAGTTGAATGAGCTGTAAAACCGGATTAACACGTCAACGACTTCGCCTCTTTGAACGTACTTGCCGACCATAGGCGGAGATATTTTCTCTTACTTGGCTATAACTTTGCGTATTGCTTGTTGTATAGAAATTTGCGAATATAATGTGTCTTGCTCTTATAATGAATAGAATTGAAGGATTGCGCGTGTATGGGTACGGGACGTTGCTCGTAACTTATTGACAAGTTATCTGACACACTGAAAACAAGTCGTTCAAAAAAATGAAATAAGAAAACATCAGCAAACATCGATAATTTATTTGCTGGTATGGCTACCTTATATACAGGGTGTTTCTTAAGTACGTGTAGAAAATTTAGGAGCGTATTGCTGACATCAAAATAAAAAGAAAAGTTCCTATAAACATTTGTCCACAAGTTATTCGTTTCCGAGATTTTTTGTGAATAATTTCAAAATAATTTTGATTTTTGGGTAAAGTTTGGTATCTGGGAATATTTGTTATTTAACGGAAAAGTTTCGGTCAGTTTCGGTCTTTAAATGGGTTTGCTTGTCGATTCATTCGTTGCAGTCATTAGTTATTGACTGCTAGACCTACCCTATACTGATGAGTAGCAACACTCCGAAATCGATATATAGGTGGTCCGAATGTTTCGATGAACATTCCCATGCAACCAAGCAATTGCAGAGATAACCTTGTAGGAACTCTGCACGGAAATTTCATCAGATGTAATTCAATGTTCGTCGTGGCATTAGCCAGGAAAGTAGTTGTTTTCTGATGGATTTTAGACCCAACTTTTCCGATTGCATAGGATATTAGCAATGAGCAGTCCTCCGGACATCTTATGCCTCTAATTTATTATTTAGTTTGTGTAAAAAATATATTCTTGGTAGAGGTCACGGCGAGCAACTGTTTTCGAGTTATTGAGATTTGAAATAATCGATGCAAGTGATTTTATAATTCAAAATAAATTCAATTAGAAATTAGTTTTTTCACAATTGACACAAAATTTGATTTTGTCATTGAAAAATCATCCCACCTCCTTCGTGGCTTTTTGGGAATATTCAATTTTTTATAAGCTATAAATTCCGAAATGTCTCCTTTTTTGTTGCTTTCGTCGGTATTTTTATCTTTTGACGCGAGTGGTATGACGCATTATCCATTACAATAACAGAAGTTGGTGGTATATTTGGTAATAATTGTTCACTGAACCATTTTTCGAATAAAGTTGCAGTCATATCCTCATGATAATCTGCTGAACATTTTTTAATTTGTTTTGCTGACAACAGCAACGCGTTCGGTACAAAACCATCTTCACTACCCGCGTGTACAATAATTATAAGTTTCCCTCTGGAACATGGTGCTTGCTTATCCATACCGAATCACATCATGACTATCGAACGAAGTCTCGTCCAGATATACTATATGTCTGTTCGATTCCCGATGTCGCAAGTAATCTTGCCTTTGTATAACTAGCCGGGGTGATTCCATTATTGCCACTCGCTGATTTAGTTTTTTGTGTTTGAAACCACAGTCTAAAAGAATTTGGCGTATTGTTTCCTGCAACTTATATGTATACTTAGGATAATCAAATAATTTGTTTTTGATTAATTCCATTTATAGAAATCATATACTTGCCTTCGAAGAAAATCTTTTGTGGCCTCATCAACTTTGTTTAATTTATGATCTTCTCGTTTTCTTTTACGATAATGATCTACAACATCCCCTTGTTTAACCACTCTGTAAATAGTTGAATGCCCCAAACTGGTGAGATGAGATATCCTTCCGAAAATTTCATTGTCACATTATTTGTCGTTCATTTCTTTTTTAAGATTTTTATATACATGGTGTTAATTAAGTACGTTGACAAACTTCGGGAGGTGATTCTTTGAAGGTTTTCAGGACGAAATGTTCATATAAACATATGTCCCAAACAGCTTGGTTTTCGAGATACAGGGTGATAAAAATACATTTTTTTCAAGATTTTTTAGAGTTAACTTCGACATTTTCTACAATAATCAATTCAAATTAGGCAAGTACAATCCATTCAATAGTACGCACGATACAAAATAATGCATTTCTCAAATAATTCACAGGGTCCTCCTTTTTTCAGAGTCAAGCTTTGTTCAACCCTTCAGAATTTTTTTTCCGCCGCCACTGACATATTATGAGAAAAGAATAATGAATGTTGTTTCATTTAACATCTTTTTGCTTTCTTGATGTTTTTCATTTACTTGTAGGGTTCAGGAGTTACAATGAAAATATTAACGCAAACATTTTCCAGTAACGCATAACATAAAGAAATTTGAGGAGCAAATAGTCTAACAAACTTGAAGGGTGATTCTTTGAAAGGTTTCAAGATGAAAAGTTCATATAAACATGTCCCAAGCGGCTTGGTTTTCGAAGTACAGGGTGATCAAAATACATTTTTTAGGAGTTTTTGGAGTTTACTTCGAAATTTTCGACAATAATCGATCCAAATTAGTTCAAATTGGACAAGTACAATCCATTCAATAGTGCGCATGATATAAAATAATTCATTTCTCGAAGTGTCATTGCCACTCTCCAAAGATTAGCGCGTGACGCAATACGTCATTTCGTTCTCATTACACAAATAGCTATTTTCTGCTCGTGTAGAGAAAATGTAATGTAATGGAGCTCCCATACATTTTTTACCATAACTCAGGTTGAATATGTATTGCACAAAGTTAATTATGACAAAATAATTTTGGACATTTTCAATAGTGAATAACTTTATTATCAAATACTAGAGCAAAGTAACATACATTCCCTAGGAATAAAATTAAGTTCAGAAAAGGACCATTATTGAAATTGATATGTCAGAGCAGCTGCTGGAAATGGCCACCGCCAACTTCAATGCATGCGTTTATGCGCCTAACCATAGACTGGCGGACACGCTCAAAAATACCAGGAGTGTTTCTTATAATTCCGCATGACTCTTGTATGCGATTCCTCAGGTCTTCTTCACTTTGAACTGGAGTTGTACACTAATGATTTAAGGTGCCCCCAGAGGAAAAAATCAAGTGGATTCATATCGGGTGACCTTGGTGGCCAAAGTTGTGGCCCACCACGCCCAATCCAGCGATCAGAATAATTCTCTTCTAAATATTGGCGTGCAACCAATCTGAAGTGTACTGGAGCACCATCATGCATAAACCAAATTCCAATTCTTTCCCTCAGTGGGATCTCTTCTAGGAGTTCAGATAAGATGAATTCAAGAAAATGTCGATAATGGTCACCATTGAGTCTATGAGGCAGAAAATGTGGCCCGATAAGGAAATTCCCTACAATTCCAACCCAAACATTCACAGAAAACGTCTCTTGAAAATGGTTTTCAATCACGGCGTGTGGGTTTTCATCAGCCCACATATGATTGTTGTGAAAATTTATAATGGCTTTACGGGAAAAGCATGCCTCATCGGTGAATAACACTTGAGATAAAAACCATGGATTTTCCAACAATTTATTTCGAATCCAAGTGCAAAAAGTTAATCTCTTTGGAAAATCCCTTGGCAGAAGAGCTTGAACACGCTGTATGTGATAGGGATAAAGTTGTTGCTCTTTTAAAAATTGCCATACCAATACATGGGTTACGTTAAACTGTGCCGCAATTTGTCTTGTACTGGTGTCTGGATGCTGCTCAATTTCGTTAAGTACAGCTTCTTCTATCTGAACTGTTCTAACTCTCCTGGGTCTTCCTATGAGAACAGCAGACCTCTTGAAAGTACCCGTTTCACGAAGACGGGAGTGAAGATTGATGAACATTTGTGTGCTGGGAATATGACGTTGTGGAAATCTTTCTAGATACATTCGTCTGGCGGCACGAGCGTTACCATCAGCCATTCCATACATTAAGTGCATGTCTGCCATTTCTGAATTTGTATATTCAACCATTTTATCCAAAGGAATATTGAATGAATCTGCTTTATAGCTTGCACTAATGAAGAATTAACAATGAGACAGTTTCTCAACTTTCGATAACTGTCAAGTTGTTGATATTTAAATAAATGAATTAATATCAAAGCCCACTTTGCTATTTTTATGAATTCAAATTGATTACAAAATTTCTGCGTTACTGCAGAAGAAAAAACAAACCGAAATTTCTGATAAAATAATGTACTCCGTACGGAAACAAAAATTTGTTTGATTTAGTTTTTCGGAGTTATGACCAGAGATTCATAAATGAAAATCAAATGTGTAATGATCTGCAACTATTAGATAAACCCTATTAACTATCTTCCATTACAGGATTACCTTTCGGAAGTTTTTTTATGTTGAAAAGGAAACGTTCAATTGAAAACTAAAAAAATCTTTTTTTAAAATAACAAAAAATTTGTATGAGTTCTCTATCAAGACTGATGGGTAAAAACATTTTTAATCAAATATCTCAATGAAAATGCACATTTTTACCATCAGAATCTTCAGGTTGAAAGTTAAGGTTTTCCCAATATCTGTCAGATCTAGTTTAATATCCAGCGTACCGCAGTGACGGGGAGATAGTAGTTTTCTGTTAGATATCACAAAAAGAAATCACATCTTTACAATAACAAGCTTTTATTTAGCTTCACTGGTAACTAACTAACAAACAATTTAATAAAAGTTGAATTTGACCCACTTCTAATACTCCGATTAATTTGAAATTTGGCAGGTTTCCGTTAAAAAATGTTTGTTAAAAAACAAAATGGCGGCTCCAATATGGCGGACGAGTTTTGTGATTATGATCCGATTCTGTTCAAAATTGGTATGTGATGGTTTTTGGGTTGGAGATTTTCAGTTTCACATAAAAAATAAACTAAAATGTTAAAAATGAAAATTATAAAAAGAAAACATTTTAAAGTTTTTATACAATACACTGAAAAGGAAAAAATAATTCATTTCATTGTTTGATCTAGGTAATCTTGTACAGAAAGATTTTGATACTCACAGAATAACCTACAAAAAATGAAACAAATTATTTTTTCATTTTCAGTGCATTTGTATAAAAGCTTGTCTTTATATTTTTTATTGTATAATTTTTATTCATCGTAGATTTTTCTAATTCTGAAAAAATATTTCCATCAATTTATAATAATTAAAAATGTTTAATTTTCAAATTTTCTAATGTTATGCCACACTGGAAAATGTTTAAATTAATATTTTCATTATAGCCCCTGAACCGTACAAGTAAATGAAAAAATGCAAGATATCAAAAAGATGTTAAATGAAACAACATTGATTATTCCTTTCTCATAATATATCAGTGGCGGCGGAAAACAAAATTCTGAAGGGTTGAACAAAGCTTGACTCTGAAGAAAGGAGGACCCTGTGAATTATTTAAGAAATGCATTATTTTGTATCGTTCGCCCTATTGAATGGATTGTACTTGCCTAATTTGAACTGATTATTGTCGAAAATGTCGAAGTTAACTCTAAAAAATCTTGAAAAAAATGTATTTTTATCGCCCTGTATCTCGAAAACCAAGCCGTTTGGGACATATGTTTATATGAACTTTTCGTCCTGAAAACCTTCAAAGAATCACCTCCCGAAGTTTGTCAACGTACTTAATTAACACCCTGTATATATATATATATATATATATATATATATATATATATATATATATATATGGATGTAGCGAGGGGCAATATATGAAAATATAAGTGGAAAAGTTATTGGGTATGTTCTGACGAGAGCTTAAGCTCGAAACACGTGTCTACGTTTGCAGAACATTTTGAGGGTTATACCCAATAACTTTTCCACTTATATATATATATATATATATATATATATATATATATATATATATATATATATATATATATATATATATCTTATAATTAACTAATGTAAAATCACAGTTCAGCTTAAAAATTCGTCGATTATGTAGCAATTTTTCTCGAGGAGACTTCTTTTCAGAGCAGATTTGAAAATATTTATGTTTGGTGATAGTTTAATTGCTTCGTCTTATTGAATAATTTAGGTCCTAAATAGAGATGACTTTTTTTATAGAGAGAGGTACGATGTGCATTGGGAATTAGTAAATCCTTGGACCGAGTTGAGTATTCATGAGCTTGTCGATTGGATGAGAACATAGGTCTGTTTTTATAAACATAGATACAGACTTCGTAAATATATAAACCAGCAACCGTGAGTATTTTAAGCTCTTTAAAAGTATTTTTACATGATTGATGCCATCCCAAACCAGCAATGATGCGAACGGCATATTTTTGCAGAATGAACACCCTGTTAGCAGAGACCCAGTAGCCCAGTTCAGAATTCCATATCTCAGATGACAGTTCATGGTTGCATAATATAGATTCATCAGGACCTCCTTATCACAGTGGTTCGCCATACACCTCAGCGCAAAACAGTTTTTACGCAGTTTCTCACAAAGTGATTCAATGTGCGGTGTCCACGTTAGTTTGTAATCTAAAGTGAGACCTATCATTTTACTAGTTCTACACGATTCAACGTGTAGTTCATTATTTTCAAAAATGTTGAGGGTTTCAGTAGCGTTACTCAAAGTGAAATTCATCAGTGTTGTTTTCGTTACATTCAATTCCAAGTGATTTTTCTCTGCCCATGTAATTATCCTTTCGTAGACTATCTCTGTACTTTCTGCGAGGGCGGACGTATTTCGATCCTTTATGAGGAAGTTTGTGTCATCAGCATATGCGATCACCTGAACGGACGAGAGAGCATGAAAGTAGTTGATTAAATCATTTGCATATATTAGAAAAAATAAAGGTCCGAGTATGGATCCTTGTTGCTACTTGACTATGAGTATTTTTGATAACTACTTTTTGGGTTCTTTCGCTCAGATAGGACTTCATCCACTCCAATGCGATTCCTCTAACACCATATCGCTCCATTTTTAACTCTAGAAGCTTATGATTCACACAATCGAAGGCTCTTGAAAAGTCTATGAACAACCCGCAGACATGGAACTTGCAATCCAGAGCAGTTATTACTTGTTCATTGAATTCATAAAGTGCTGTTTCCGTACTTTTGTTTCAAGTGAAACCATGCTGATTTGGAGAGAGAATTTTATTACTCGTGAGAAATGAAACTAACTGATTTTTTATATTAATCTCGAAAAGTTTTGATATACAAGAGAGTAGACTAATCCCTCTGTAATTTTCAATCACATGACAGTCACCTTTTTTTAAAATTGGTGTTACTAACGCTTTTTTCAGCTTCTCAGGGAAGATTCCGTGTTGAGAGGACAAATGTATAAGATATTTCAACGGATGACAGAGTTCATGGGCACATTTTTTCAAAAGATTATTTGAGATCTCATCATGTCCGCATGCGGGGGAATTTTTCAATTCCTTAATCAAAACAGTGACCTCATGCACAGTTACTGGGTGTATGAAAAAGGAGCTTTGACAGGTAGATATATTATTTTCCATGAATCGTTCATCGATACCAATTTGTTTCATTGCTCCAGAGAAGAGACGATTGAACTAGTTAGCCATCTCAGTCTCGGATAGTGCCGTATCACCATCATGAATAATGATATCATTAGATTTTTTAACCCTTTTATTAATTTGGTTTACTGTCTGCCACATGGTTTTCGATTTGTTGCTTCAGACTGATAATTTATGATTTATGCTTTGCTTGCGATTCTTTTTTAGTTCTTCTCTGTACGTTTCTGTTATTTGCCTGCTTAGTTCTTTGTACTCCGCATTAACCCTCGCGCATTCGGAGTATAAAGAAAAAACCAGATTTTTCAGTTCACATAGTTCTGGAGCAGTATTGATGTTGGATTTGTTAGATTGTATTTGGAAACGTTTCATAGCGATTGTTAGTTCAATATAATAATGAAGTATGTTGTGGAAGACCTCGTAGGCTTTGTTCGGGCAAGTCTCTCTATAAAGGTCGTCCCAAGATTCCTTTCCAATAAAAAAATTTGAAGTTATTCATATTGCCCTCTGAAAATACTCTACCACTAAACTTATTTTTACTATCCAGATTTATGTACTTCATCATGGGAAAATGTATGATTTGAGCAAAATGATCAGACAAGTTGAGGTCCTTGACTACTGCCCTATATTTTGTTTATTCGTTTATAAAGAAGTTATCTAGACATGTCCTTGAGTTTGCAGTTACTCTTGTTGGTTCAGAGATAGTATATTTCATATTGAAGCTTGCCAGTAGATCTCGGAGAAGCTGTAAATTTATACTTTCAACAGAAAAATTGATGTTGAAGTCCGCTCCTATTACAACTTTGTCATTTGTCTTACTCACTAGAGTTAGCAGCCTATTGAGATAATGTATAAATAAATTGAAGTTACCTGATGGTGGTCTATAAATACACACAAGAACTGTACTGAATTTCTGTATCGTGATTCCACAACATTCAAAAACTCCCTCCATACAGAATTCCGTTAGATCAAGCACTGCTAACCTCAGCGAGCTTATGTCACGATTATAGATTGCTACACCACCATTTTTTGATTTACTTCTACAGAAATAGGCACATAAACTAAAAATTTTAAGCTTTATCACATCTAACTGAATATTATTTTGCCAGCGTTCACAAATAAAAAGTGTGTCACACAAAGTATCCACATCTGTTATCACATCTAGATGCAAGATTTTGTTGCTGAGGCATTGGATATTTTGATGACAGATCACCAAACTCTCTAAAATGTCATTGCTTATATCTCTACTATTTATAGATTGGATGGCTGCTGTGTTTGAAGTATTCAGGGAGATGTTAGTGGAGCAACCTGGGACAGCCTTGGATATAAAAAATTATTTACTTTACTTTCTTCATATATGGTACTGGCTTCAGTGCTCTCCTGGAGTTCAGCAGCTAGGGATTTTGACTGGCGTAGATTAATAGTTGAGAGATGATTCTCGTCATTTCCTCCATGTCTGATTTTGGTTTCATTGCTCTCCTGGAGTTCAGCGGCAGGGGATATGGACAGTTCTATAGTTGAACAATCCATCTTACTATTCTGTTCAAAATTTAAATCATGTACGTATTCAAACCGGATCACTCCTTTGTCCTCCATGAGATTCCAAATGGCTTTGCACAAGTACCATTTTCCTCTCGGCAAAATACAGCGTCCATTCCTGAGATAGTTGGCTCTCCTTAGCACGTTATTACACTCCAAAATGAATGTGTCTTTTGACTTGGCGTGGTGCAGTTTTTTTTTTATTTCCAGATTTTTAGAGTAAATCTTGTCATTCATGTGCACATTGTCATATCGAAAAGGTTCAGTAATAATTATACAATTAGTATGTGTCATATTTGTAATGAATCTCCCTACAAAATCCATAGTCATCATGTCCACCCATATGATCACTAAATCGCCTTTGGTGAAGTTTCCTGAAAGTCGCATAGCAGTTTCCATTAGTGTATCTGTCGAGGAGTTTGGCTTTAGAATTGATTGTATTACGAAATCTTGTTGGGTCATATCTCTGGCATGATGTCCCGCTATAATCAATATCCTATTTTTCTTTGGTCGACTCCGCCTCAACCTTCCGATTGAGTCCGCTGGAAAATCATTTTCAGTATCCACGATCTTCCCTTCATATTGAGTAGCTGAGTCAGTAGTATTTAGTATTCTTTATTTTTTTGTCGACGCCACTGGAGTACGTATTCTCCGTCGTTGTAGACGAGTGACTCATACGGATAGTCGTCTGGGTACCGGTGGTACATTTTTCGGTTTCTTTATCATTCGACATTTTTTGTAGTTCATGGATTTGTTTGTTTAATTCTTTGATGACTTTTTTGTAGTGTTCTAAGGTAGCATTTAATTCCATTTCAGCGCTGATAGCTTCCTGTGTGAATTTTTCATTATCCAATTTCAATTTTACTATGTGTTTACTTCTCAGTTCCACTTCTTCCGTTAGCTCCTGGATAGTTGTCTCTAATATACTCCTTTCTTCAATCGATGCATCATTTTCATTTTCTTTGGCACAGCAGATAATATAATTTAATTTTCATTTTTAGACTACAAGCCCATATAACGATTTTGAGGGGTCATTTTATACAGCATCAAACATATTCAGAACAATGCTGCTATATGAAAAAATAACTTTAGGCACTATGCCGTCAATTCTTGGTGGGACAAATGACTGTAATAATAATAATACTAATTTTTCATCGGAAGATGTGCTCTTCCGACAAAATATTCTTGTACGACATTCCTCACGTTGGTGGATTATGAAATAATAATCTCATAGAACCTACTGCCGTACAAAAATAATGAAACCAAAATCCAGGAATTTTTTTTTATTTTTCGGAAATTGAAAAATTTTCCTGGCTTTCGGTTCCATTATTTTTGTACGGTAGTAGGTTCTAGGAGATTATTATTTCATAATCCACCAACGTGAGGAATGCCGTACAAGAATATTTTGTCGGAAGAGCACATCTTCCGATGAAAAATTACTTTTATTAATATTACAGTTATTTGTTCCGCCAAGAATTGACGGCATAGTGCCTGAAGTTATTTTTTCATATAGCAGCATCGTTCTGAATATGTTTCATGCTGTATAAAATGACCCCCCAAAATCGTTATATTGGCTTGTAGTCTATTTCTTCATCTTAGCCAGGCAGCTTTTGTGATAAACGACCAAGCATTTGGTACACGTTGAATCTGTAGAGGGTCTTTTGCAGCACTTAAAAACATTATTTTGAGAGCTCTGTATTTCGGACATGGCACTCGCGCTGCGAACTACTCCAACTCCAAAACTATTATCAGCTTCACAGCTTCAAACTTGGCTAGGTAACGAACCGACAGCAACAGATTGGGGCTGGAATCAACACCAACGTAGCATTATGCCTACATTGACAGATGAAGAATGAATTCTGCAAAAATTGCTCAAAACTATTTGCTGCAGCTGTGAAACTGGATGTAACAGACTAAAATGTAGTTGCCATAACATGGTTTAAAATGCACAAATTTATGTTCAAATTGTCATAATTCTGAAAAATGCGCCAATGTTGAAGAAAAAACCTACGAGGAAGTTAATGATTCAGATGAACTTGTGGATGAAGAACCAATGAATATTGGAATTTGAAAAAATATTGGAGACGAAGATTTCGAAGATTTCAAAGATCCATTAGAATCGGGAACATTTGTCGAATCTAACGATGAAGAAATGTCATCAAAGAAGCAAAAACTAATGAATAAGTGATTAGAATTCGAGATAGAGTATTTATAAATATAAAATATCCTTCAAATCCTATCTTTGATACTCAGAAAATTAACTATTATCGCATGTTTTTTGCAACCTCTATGTTTTATGGATTTGCAATTTATTATTTCATCAATGTAACATGGAAACTTACATTTTTCGAGTAATTAAAGTGTAAATTTTAATAAATAGCTCAAATCTAACATAATTATTGAAATTTTTTGAATCAAAAAAATTACAGTGTGTTTGGAACATGAACACTTAAGTTTTCACCAAATTTTGTGGGAATTTTTTTTTTGTCGGAGATAAAAATAAAAACCAAAAAGTCCTTTTTTGGATTTTTCGCATAAATATTGAGGTTGTGTGAAAAAAGTGTGAATACAAAAGTTGTGAATCTTTTTATAACCTACAAATTTGCCCATTAATTTTTTTCGATAGGACTCATACTTTTGCCGGAAATCGTGATAAACCGTTTTCCACCCTTAAATCTCAACCCCTTCCACTTCTCGACCTCAAATCGCCCGTAATTTTTTTCCTTTCATTTTTGTTATTTTTTCTTTTTCCAATTGGTATCACCATGTTCTAATTGTTTATTGTCTCAAAAATGATCGACCCTGTCCTATTACGATATCATACATATTTTGCAGAAGTTACTTGCAACGTACGATCGTCATTTTGACGAATTGGCTCACTGAAACACAAACGTTCTGTATCGGTTATTTTGAGATTTCCAATTTCTCACTTATAATTACACGAGAGCTTTTTTTGTCGAAGTAAACTTGACATGTATTAATGAGAATTTTGTTGCCTGGCAATTTAACGAAAAAAACTGTCCTTGAAAAAATTACGAGTCCGTAGGACGAGTAATTATTTTTGTCAGTTTTTTTAGTTGAATTGCCTAATGGAAACAAAATTCGAATTATAAATGTCAAGTTTACTTCGACAAAAAAAGCTAAAGTGTAATTCGGTAAGACAATTTAATGAATATGTGAATCAATAAATTAAAAAATAAAATGTAAATTAGTTTATTTAATTTAACGGAAAAGTACAATTGTTAAAAACACAATTATTAAAAAAAGCTTGATTTTCAGAACTTTCTTGTCTTTTTTGATAGTTTGCTGCAAGCTAGTATTTTTAGCGGTGGTAGTAACTGATTCCTGGGCGGTAGTACGAATGGAACCAATGATTTCTTTATGATGTTATTCATCTAACTGAAGGTGCGGTTTTAATTACGATGGGTTGCTGTCCCGTAATTTTCACAAGTTTTTGTTCACCTATACCACTCCTGTACAATTCAGTTACGGCGACAGCTCGTTTAGAATGGTTCCTAATTTTGACATCAAGTCCAATATATTTACCCGAGGATTTGCTCCATTTACATATTACATTTATCCCAATAGGAGAATTCTTATACCATCCTTTCGAATTTGTTTTTTGTCAGAAAGGATTTGGAGTTAAAAAAAAATTCACATGTCCCCGTCTTCCCATAATTTGTTTTAACAATTTTACTGGACATACACAATCTTCTTGTTTGCTACCAACCTTTCACTGTCGGCCAACTTCTAATTTCCACCTTGTGCTGTCTTCGAAAACACTGGGTTATATTCAACTCTTCCGGTCTCTCTTCCACGGTTGTCTGTCTCGATTTTGAAATAGAATACCTTACAATTTGCTGCTTCTCCACCTCTCCAAACCAATTCATAGGCAGCAATATGATAAAATGTTCTTTGAAGGCCTACAGGTTCTTCTTCACTCCAGAACAGTGCCATTTCAAAAATGTCTTGTTTTGTGAGAGCCTTAGAACTCACCTTCCATTTTTCTGGGATTGCTTGCAAAATTTTTCGTTTTGTGTCGCGTGCATTTCTCGCTTTCTTAAACTGTATGTCCGTGAACGGTTTGAAAATTCTTTTATATTCTTTGAAGTACTTCTCTTGTAACATTTTGCTGAAGTGTTCCAAATCGTATTGACTGCACTCTCTTTATAGTCTTCTCGGAAAAAGTAAAGAATATGGGTCCAGCTGGGATTTTGAAATTTTTTTTACAGATGCTCTAAAACGCGATAAAATGAATAAAAAAAATAAATTTTGGCGCGGAAACACATTTTTCTATTTTATTTTTGAAAAAATAAATGTGGATACTCACTTTCAAGACAAACAAATTCAATTTGTTGGATGGGTTATTTTACCTATTTTTTCAATGTTAATGAACTGTGTTGTATTGATAACACTTTCTACATATACAGAAGTATCAATTCATTAGCAGAATAAGCTTCGAATAGTATGGAAAAGGTTAAAAAAGCTACTTTTATTATGCAGATATAATTAATTTATAATTTGTTGACAAGTGAATAAATTGTAACTGCGACGTTGCCAATAGAGATTTTTGATAGTTTAAAGACTTGTTCATACCCTCGCGAATTTCTCAATTTTTCTGGGAATAAAATGGATGTCAGTCATGCCGAACCATTCATTGTTGTCAGCCATTTCATTCGTAGAGAAATTGCGAAATTTGCGAGGGTATGAACGAGATTCAGTACCGCAAAGGTTCTAATCGACCAGACTGATCAGCATGGACCAATTAGAACATGCGTAAATTATTATCCAACTTCAACCCAACCTAACCTAACCTCTTGTATACAGAATAACCATTCGAATTTGGATTAATATTCCAAATCAGACAAATCCAGTGTACTATCGTTCTGAATAGCCCATGCAAATTGCCCATATGAAGTCTGGTCGATTGGAACTCTTGCTCTTAGAGATGGAAAAATTTATAACTTTTCTCTATTTTCAATAAACGCACAACATTCATTGTCGATTCAAAGAAAGACATTGATAATGATTAGTTTTTGTTTGTTAACAGGAATAAATATGCGTTTTTGTTGGTAGCTAGGTATCTGGATTGTTATGAAAAATATTTTAGGGTGTGAAATTTCTTTAGATCAAATTATTTCTGGCGAATTTTTAAATGTCTCACAGGAAATTGCATATAACGGGCGAATAAATAAATATATAGGAAGTTAATGTGTTGAGATGAAAAAAAAAAAGTTTGGAATAGGTGAAGAATGCGCACATTTCCATTACAGGTTCACTTCATATATTCATATCTTCCCCAATCTATAATTTGATTTGAAATAGGAGCTATTATATAAAATAGACCATATGCGAGCGAAGCGAGCGCGTTCGGCCGACATTTCGCAAATCCGCGCGCGCGGATTTGCGAAATGTCGGCCGAACGCGCGGCTTTTCCTAACTGGTCAACAATTCTGTCAATTCATCTTACACGAACCTATGACATAATTTTAAATGAGAACTATGACATAAAATAGACCATGCGAGCGAAGCGAGCGCGTTCGGCCGACATTCGGCAAATCCGCGCGCGCGGATTTGCCGAATGTCGGCCGAACGCGCTGGTTTTCCTAACTGGTCAACAATTTTGTAAATTCCACAAACCAATGTTACAATTTGAAATGAGAACTATAAAACAAAATAGACCATATGCGAGCGAAGCGAGCGCGTTCGGCCGACATTTCGCAAATCCGCGCGCGCGGATTTGCGAAATGTCGGCCGAACGCGCGGCTTTTCCTTAATAGTCAACAATTCTGTCAATTCCACAAACCTATGTTACAATTTGAAATGAAAACTATAACTCAAAATAAACCATGCAAGCAAAGCGGGTGCGTTCGCCCGACATTTCGCAAATCGTGCGGATTTGACATTCAACAGAGAAACTGTATGTCAAAAGTTATTTTGAATGTTAATGTCAGAAACCTTTAATAAACTCGATTGAGAATTCGATAAATTTTTCACTTTCTTGTAGTTTAACTTAAATTTCCATGAATAATTGTTCGTATCCTCGCAAATTTCGCAATTTTTCGGCAAATGAAGTGGCTGCCAGTCATGCCGGACCATTCGTTAATGCTGAACCATGTCGGCAGCCATTTTATTGGCAGAAAAATTGAGAAATTCGCGAGGGTATGAACGAGACTTAACCGTCACTCTTCCGTGTAATAGAATTGGCAACGTGGCATTATTAACTTCGTGTTAAAAGTGTCCTGTCATTTAACATTTGTCAAATAAATTGGTTGTTTATGTACATTGAATAAAAATCTTTTTGCGTGTTTTTTTAATTTTTGAAGTTTATTAGGTACTATGAATTACTCCATATGGTTCGATAGAAGTGTTTGAAGTTCAAGACAATGGGTTTGAAATGAAAAATACGTTTGAACTCCATCCAACGGTTTGTAATTGTGTCTCTCAAAAGTAAGTTCCCACACATGTTTTACCAAGAAAAAAAATAGAAAATGCTCTTTCCGCGCAAAAATTTCGATTGCTCTAGTGTTTTTACGATGTTTTAAAACGTCTGTAAAAATTTTATCAAAATCCCAGCTGGACCCATATTCTTTACCTTTACCGTCTTCTCCATTGTTCTTCTTCTTGTTGAATGCGCAGTCACATAAAATAAAAGCTAACTTTTCAGTGGAAGTTTTGAGTTCATAGTTTTTTCCAAACATAACATCGCAAATTGTCGCCAAATTGACGTAGTTGAATTCACAGTATTGCGAGACACATTATTATTGATGGCTTCTTCAATTTCTCCAATCGAAGACTTTCCAAATCGCGACATTTTCACAAATAAGATACTTTTCTGACAACGCAAGTTTGAGAAAAATTGACATAACGTCATCAAAAATTTGTTTACAATGCTGGTTGTCATGCTTTCTAAAGTTAGGTTCCGTTTTGACGCTTGAAAAGTTAGCGCAAACTTTTTTCGCTGTCATAATGACAAAACACCGCGACATATGGCATTGTTAGTGCTTGAATTAAATTGTCCTAGAAAAAAAAGTACTGAATATTGTTATAACAAGTTCTTTGCGAACATGCATTTCATCCAAGTGTACTAAAATTCTCAATTCTTTCATCACGTTCCCATCCAAAGAGAAAAAGTCTCATTTTCCTGGAGTAAAATGTAAATTCCAACCCATCTTCTTTATAAAGACTTGCTAACGTATTGTCGAACCAAACCAAGAGTTCAATTTATGACTCTGCCAGTGAGGCGCGCCACTTTTTTACTTTGCATGCTTCGTTTACCTTCTATATACCCGTAAAAGAATAAGATTGCGTTGTTTGTGGGAACTGTTCTTAACCTTGATTTGCTACTGATATGGAGGCAAAGGTGGTCCGGGGTTCTTTTATATAATGTGTTTGTTATTTTGATTGTTTAGATATAATTAAGGAGTTGGAATATATATTATTCTCTATGATTGAATTATCCAATTATGGTGAAAGAGAGATGTAACAGTGAGTAGTATGTGTTTATTTTGAAAGGGTAAACATTCTTTATGAAAAATTGAATAAACAGGGCTCCTCTGGAAATGGAAAAAATCTACGAAAAAGTTAAGCTATTTTTAGTAATATCCAACAGAAAACAACTAATACCCCGGCTGAGGCTACCTGGACATTGAACTACACAAAAACTTCAAAGAAAAAATTCGAAAGTGAAAATTTTATTTTCATTCAGGTAGACGATTTTTTGATTATCCATTGGGGATTCATATCCGGGGAAGTAGTTGTTTTCTGTTCGATATTACAAAAATTGCTTCATTTTTATCGTAGGTCTTTTCCGTTTCCAAAGTAGTCCTGTTTGGAGTTCTGTTTTTTCAATTTTCAATTAAAAATGTTTCCCTTTTCAACATGAATACCGAGGGGTTATCTTGAATGATGGAAAATAGCGACTAAAGTTTGTCTTTTGACTGGTGCCTATAATTTTTGTGAAAAAGAAAAAAATTAATAGGCAAGGACCAGGTGGAAAATATTGTTGAGGTTCCAACTTTAAGGAAGAAAAGAATTAAACGAAAACACTAAAAATGGTGAAATGGGGATGCAGTTTAGGGTTTTTTGCGATTCACGGTATAACGTGAACTTCTAGAGAAAATTGTTCAACAGAAAATTTGTATGTAATTGAAAAATCGAAAACTTTTGTGTACAACACTTTTTGACATAACCTTAAATTAGACAAAACGGTAAAAACCGATTTTTTAGTATTTTTTTTTCTCGCTTTTAAATGCCTTAATTTAGATAAAAACTTGTTAGAATACGTCTTTTCTGGTGTCAAATGAGCATGATTTTTTTGAAATTCAGAAGACGACTAGTTTTCGAGTTATGTACATTTTTTCGAAAAAAATACCTTTATCTTCCACGAACAATTATTGTCTTGATATTTTTTTGTATTTCGGAGGTCTATAAGTAATCATTTTAATTTTTTAAATGACTACTTTGAAATGGTCTATATAACTTGGTGGTTTATTGATCGTTAAACCGCTTAAAATTGAAATCATCCATATATCCATCATTTCAACATCTCAACTCAAACTTTTAATTATCTTCAGATGTAGTTTATCTAATTCCGCATTTTTTCCAATTCTGGCCCGTGCTCTAAAATTTCTTCAAAAATTTGAGAGGATCTGCCACATAATGAAACTGCCATATGTGATGACAATAATTTATTCAGCATAAAAACGTACAATGATAAAATTAAAAAAAAAATTAATACAAGTATATCACGAACGAAAATAAGAATTTCCCACAAAAGTAAACTTGTGCGTGGGTTGAATTATTCCATTTATTTTAGCCAGTGTAGTTCGATCAAAATTTGGATACTCATTGAATTCAGAATGAAAAATACTTTAAAAAGATTTACTAAAACAGGGCCTCATTTAAAAAAAGTATGTTCATGAATATATTGTCAATATACTTTATTGGTATTAAGAACATGTACAAGAACATTGGACAAAGCACTTATGTTAATAAATTAAAATTAAAAAATACTAACTTCAGTTTTTTATTTAGATTTATGTTGTGCTCTTCAAATTCAATACTATTGTAGTATATTTGAAGTCTAATTTATTTTTAACACCTTGAGTGCCATAGCGGTCATTATGACCGCTACGATACTTTCCTGTGGTGCCATAGCGGTCATAATGACCGCCGATTTTGCACCTCTACTACAGATGCTTCAAACACTTTTTCTACAAAGGGATCATGGTAATCTATATGAAAACATTTAATCTCAAATTGGTATTTCGTAAAACTCTGTCATTGTACTGGGTTATACAGAATATAGGTCATATTGAACTCGTAATTTTTTTGTACGTGATGAATGAACACATGAATCGTTTGTGAATATGGTTGGAAAGAGAACGGTATCGGTCTTTTATATTCACCGAATGGAACATCATCGACTCAAAAAGCTTAAATTGGAAGTTGGTTACGTTGCAGGCAAATTTGTCCACTTTTAAAATTTCATGTTATTGTGAAAATCTATTCCATTTTGATTCAATTCTCTACCTTACTGGTTCAAATATTACAAAAGGGGAAGGGTTCTGTCGAACACTGTAAAAATGAGTGTGAACTTCACGACACAACTAATAGTAGAGACGGAGAGGTAATGGTATTGATTCACCTCAAAACATGTAAGAATAGTTTACCACACCGAAAGCAGACTAGGACAATACTGTAAATGTAAGGATTGTGAGGTAGGCCTACAGTCTATTACTATAGAAAATGTTCAAAATGTATTGAATTTTTCAGAAAAATATGTAAGTCATTTTACTACTGAAAGATTGGGTAATAATGTTTTTTGACTCTCACGGCATTTCGTTCTGTTAGAACAGGCTATGGACAAAGATCTTTTATAACTGATTAAGGTGTATCTTGTTCTTGGGTTACACGTATTAATTGTGATTTTTTGATGAACTCTTTTATTTTAGGATTAATCTATTGTGGTGAACTAGCTTTATATCGAAAATGCTAATTTTTTTACAAATTCATTGAATTTCTGAGTAGCTAATTATAACCGGATACATCAGAAACATCTACAAAAGCTTTTCTTTTATTATGCTGTATAATATTGCTCCTGGTTCATCAATCGTACATCTAATTTTTTTAATCTATTTGATTTTCATATCGCATTCATCAAGTTGGGAATTTCTGACTCATTGATACCAAGTTCGACGGTGTTTGATATTGAAACCGAATATATCCTATTTAACCTTCCACTAAATGACAAAAAATACGAGATCATTCTGTATTAAACAAATATCATCTTTTCGCAAACTTTTGTTTCTGATTTCGTCAGTTATAAATACTCTTTCTGAGTGCCTGAAAAATTATGATATATGTAGTGAGTTCTTTTACAAACAAGTTAGGTATCCAGTGATACACTACTATCAAAATTATCAGCAATGGGTCTTCTTCCGGAATATGAAAGTTTATCAGACAAAAACAACACAATTTTTGTTGCGACTGATGTATCAGAAACACGTTCTTTCAAAAAATGTATTTTCAAATTTCATCTAGGTAGATATGTTAATTTCCATAGCATAGTTTGAATAGTTTTATTCCATACCTGATAGGCTTTTCTGGGAAATGTTGCTTCATAATCAACCGCCCTCTGAATGGAACTGGCGATATTTTCGTAACCACATAATTACATAATGTTTCTTCAGTTATGAATCTCATTTTATGGAAAGTGCCAGTAAAATGGAAGAATTGAAATCATTTCTTTGTCATGATTTGTGGAGCGAACAGGTTTCAAAAGGACATATCGGTTGGCCAATAATTGGCAACATGTAGCTTATAATCTTAACCCTTCATATACCGAGTGAGCCTGATAAATCCCAGGATTTCATTTCTATAGGTTGAGGTCCATTCATGAAGCCTTGACAGTAGAAGTACCGTTGTTATTCAACCAAATTTGATTGACACAGAGATAAAATCATAAGGGTGTTTCTTTACAGTAACCAAACAGAATTCAGCCATTCAGATTTTTCGTTTTTAAACTGCAACATTTCATTATTTTCATTATCGGCAGTGGCTTAAGATTTGTCCGTAATTTAATTTTAATAATTGAACATATCTTCTTAATTTTCTGGTTCATCATTCATCATCATTTTGTGTCTCTTTTGGATTATTCAGATGTCGAAGCCAACGAATTTTTTGGGCATACCAGAACGTCTTCCTTTCAGTTGATAAATAAACTGAGTCTCACCAGAAAAATTCAGATTATGTAAAATCACTACTTCTTCACATGCAACAATATTATGAATAAGCTGCAAATCAGTGAATTCACTTTCTGGAATAATAACAACATTCTACTAAAAATCAATTATAACCGCTGACTTGATCACTACCGACACATGAAGAGCCACTGTGAAAAGCTAATTTGGATATTATATTTCATATACTCTCAGTTTGTAAAGTTTACTTCATACTAGGATATCTTCCTGTTGAACAATATACAATTTACTCATTTGCCCTTCTACACTTTCATATATCATCTTGATCTCACATTAATTCATTTTCAGACTGTGGAAGGTTACAAACCCACAAAATTCAATTCAGGAGCAGAATGTCCTCCATAAAATCAAAATTCTAATCAATATGTTGAAGGTGTTCATGTGGCTTGGTCTATTCGTCCATAACATTCAGCAGAATTCATATGTTATGATTAGAAGTCAGTTCTGAATTAGATATAGGTTAATAAGTTATTTACTATTTATTCTTTTTATTTGGCAGTATATACATATTATTTTGTAATTTTTTTTTCTTTTTTTTTTCCTTGGTGTTTTGGCATCGACTGCTATGGTCATTAGCCATATTATTATTATTATTATTTTGGACTAAAAAGACAAAAATATGTGTATTAATCCATCCCTACACCCTACCCACTACATTCGAATTGTTCGATTCGAATATTGAACTTTTTCGATTTCAGCTCCATCAACAAACCATACATTTTTGTGATGAGTATTCTGAGAAAATTGGTAAGCTGATGAAAATGGACAAGGTGCAGTTTTCTATAAAATAGTTGTCAGCACTTCTGACTCGCCCTGTAGGATTATTTCAGGTACGTTTCAATAAAATTTCATATATTTCAATCCTATACCTCTACTTCAAATTTGAAATCTCTATGTGAAGCGATAACTGAATGTTAGGCTTATCTCATATATCACTTTTACACAGTACCTGTTCTCTGTGGCACCATGGGAAAGTCAGTATGAATTTTTCGGCAGTCAAGGTGTTAAAATAATTTATTTGGCGAAATACAATGATTCAACAATTTCAACACAATACTCTGATTTATATCACAATCACTGGACTATTTATATTCGCTTCTGTTTCACTGACTGACTAACACTCTGCTGCGTGGTTCTTTTTATATACACAGTTCGTTTCCCCAAATACTTGATATTTCTAGTAAGCCTTCGATTCGACCAGATTCTTCTCGGTGCATAGCGCCTCGAAAGTCAAATGCGCTCACTCGCTGTCCGCGTGAGCGTTCAGGTCCGGCATCGCCCGCAGCTTCGCCACACTATTGTCAATGAATACCCATAGGAAATTGGTATTGTTACGGCTCTCTACGTAACTATTATCTAGTTCGATGTTACCGTGATCACCCAGTATAATATTTAGGTTTTATTAACGTTACGGTCAAGACGGTCTGAGTCACACCAACTTTTTACTTTCATCACGTTGATTTTCCTTTCCAGGTAATTGTATTTTGCTAAAATTGTGAATTTCCCCCAGATATCTATTCTCATAATTTCATTAATGTACAACAAAAAGAGAGTGGAGCCGAACATGAACCCTTATGGAACTCTATAGTTAACCAGTGCTTCATCAGATATAGTCGATATTTTTAACATTTCCGTGTGATTAGTTAGGTAAGACCTATCAATTTGTTTACTATTCCTCTGAAGCCACAGTGGTGATATTTGTCTCCTTTTTTGGAGATATATGAGAATATGGTATCACACGAGTTTTTTTACGTTTCTTGGAACTCGCACTGATTAAGTAATATCATGTTGTGTTTTAACAAGAAGTTTGTTATTATGATTTTTACAAGTTTTTCAATTAGTTTAGCTAGTGCGGGTATAAAAGAAATCTGTTTAAAATTTGCACGAATGTTTTGGGCTCCACCTTTATGTAAGGGAATTACAATGGTAGTTTAGAAAGTCAGGAAATATGCCTTCTGAAATGAGTTATTTATTCATATGGCCAAAGTCTGAGAGTGCCTTCTGACATGTTTTTAAGAACACCAAAAGAAAAAGTTGATGATGGTTGTTTGAAACGTCGGACAGTAAAACTGATCACAAGAAAGCATATAAAAAAGTTTCTGTGTAGAAATAATTTTTATCTAGTTGCAGCTCTGACGATAATACCACAAAACTAAGAAATCCAAAACTGTATCTAATTACTTTACAGATACCACCGTCTTGGACAACCTTATCTTAGGCCACTGAATAATATCTGTAACGAGAAAGTTTTCTGTTTTTCATTCTCAGTTTTCAGGAAACCATCATTGCATCTACAGTGTCACCGTTAGTCAGATAGGAATTTTCCTTTCATATTCAGTTTCCACAAATTTAGAATTAATGGATATAATAATGCTGACGATCTTTTTTTCTATCGTTGGGATATTCTTGTCAAATATGACATCAAAAGAAGTTACAAAAAGTTAGGTTATGTCTGAAGAATTTGAAAGATTTTAATGTTTTTACATTTTCTTAGCCTTACAATTTTTCTGCTAATTCAAAAATTGAAATATCCGACCAGTTGTTTATAAAACACTCATATGACTGCTGGAGGGATTATTTCTGTTCAAAAATATGTCTAACTGGATATTTTTACAAAAAAAAGTTCCATGTTGATGGATTTTCCTAAGAGATTCTACTGGTAAAAAATCAAAAACTTCTGGAAGAGAACACTCTTTATACAGGGTGTCCGGTAAACCTTGTACAATATTGAAACTGGTGATAGACCAGGTCATGACTGTTCAGAATATCGGAATTTCACCTTTGTAAAAATCTCGCCGTTTTCGAGATAATGAGCATTTTTTGAATTTCTGGAAAATCGCTACCTAACCTTGGATTTTTGAGTGCCATGTATACAAATTGAGACAAATTCAATTATCTTTGCTGCTGACGATTACTGATGAGTGATGCTTTTAGACGTACAAAACAGTTTTTCAGAAAATGATACAATTTTTCAAGAAATGAGTGTAAAATGACAGATTTGAGTTTCACCAATTTTTTTAACAACAGTTTTTTTTTAAAAGAACATAACTATGAATGCCCATTTTGACCAGACTCTACCATAGTATAAAACATACGATAATTATTTTTGGAAGGAGTAGAATTTCGATTATATTAGAGTGTGATGTTATCCTGAGCTAAAATGAACTCCATTAGACTTTGTCAGTAATGCATTTTATTTTTATCCTTTCAAGATAAAATGATTAAATAATTATGAGTAATAACGAATCAACTGCTTAGAAGCATTCAATGAGATGTAAAGTAGTAAATACCAATTCAACGTTTTTTTGGATCAACATACACTATAAACCACAATAACGATTATTCAACATCGCACTGAATAATATTACAAAAATGTTATGTTCCATCCACTCGTACGCAGAGACTACATCTTTTCAAGAAGAACCTTTTCAAATGCGTTATAGATAGCCCCCAAATCAGCGATTCTCTGAGCGGCATTGTGCCATCGGATATCGTTCTGCATAAAGCGCTGCTGCAGCAGTAGCACTACCTCCACATTCACCCTAAATGTAGTGCATATGCGCATATTCTCGGGGACTATACCGTGTGTACGGAATGACAAATAAATAAATACCACTGAATGAAACAAGCAGAATAATTTTAAAAAACTATGACAGAAGTCACAAGTTGTTCAAACAAATTGTGACAGCCACCTACTAGATTTTTTCAATTCTAATTACAGAAGATCCGTTCATGCACAATGCTGTATTTTATTTTTTCATTAGGAAACTATTGCTTCTACGGACACAACACAGAAGTTAGAAAAGTTTTTAATTTTCGACAAGGATTCACCTCCTAAAAAATTTTGCACTTATTTGGTTACACCCTGTTTATCTGTCGGTCTCTGAAACTTCGTTGGAATCTGGATGTTGGACAATTGCGAATCTGGATGTTGGACAATTGCGAATCTGGATGTTGGACAATTTAGACATTTATCACAAGAATTCTTATTAATCGGTGCCATGTCGGATAATCGACATTTCATTTCGATAATTTTATAAGGCTTAATTACATGAATTAGTGAATTTTATTAATGACATACTATTTAATGCTACCGAGCAGTATATTCTTTATTATTAATAATCATTTCCACATTTTATCTTAATAAAATCGAAAAAAAAATACATTTGGGCTTAAGTATAAAAGTTGATGGAAGCCTAGAATAATACCACGCCTAATTAAATGCAAATTACTTCCTCCAAAAATAATAATAGTTTGTTTTATACCATGGTAGAGTCTGGACAAAATGAGCATTCCTTTGAAATGCATGTCTACTTCCAATTGGTTATGTTACTTTCAGACAATAATGTCACACTTTAAAAAAAAAATTGATGAAACTCAAATCTGACATTTTACCCACATTTCTTGAAATTGTTTTTCACTTTCTGAAAAACTGTTCTGTACGTCTAAAAGCATCACTCATCAGTAATCTTCAGCAGCAAAGATATTTGAATTTGTCTCAATTTGTACACATGGCACTCAAAAATCCAAGGTTAGGTAGCGATTTTCCAGAAATTCTTAAAATGCCCATTATCTCGAAAACGGTGATATTTTTACTGAGGTGAAATTCCGATATTCTGAACAGTCATAACCTGGTCTACCAGCTTCAATATTGTACAAGGTTTACCGGACACCCTGTATGTTATTTCGAAAAGTGACTCTCATACAAACACAATTTCAGTAGCTCTGGTTGTTTCATCTATGGTTGCTGAACATTCATTTTGAACACTTCTACGCAGATTGTACCTCCTGGAAAATATAATAGCTACGCCTTTGTTATCCAATATGAAAAGGATCGGAATGAAGATGTTGAATGTCTGCTTGTAGAGCTTGAAAAGTATGTAGTCAAATTAGAATGATTACAGTTATTACAATATGATGATGAACTTCCTGCGATATACGGGCGATCGTAACACACGACACCTGAATGACAAATGATAGAATACGTTAGTGCTAACTTGATTCCGATTCCGTACAATACGATGACGTCGGACATGAGATAATAATAAATTTCCAATGACAAATTGATATTTAATTGACGACCTTTTATGCAAGTCATTTGTATTTATGTAAAACATCACTTCGGGAACTAATTTTCCGCTAGACTTTCCGACTGCAAAACATTTCATTGAGTCATGTCGCTTTTGTCAGAAACGACCTTTATTTGCGCATGGGAATGTTACCGTGAAAATTCCTAGCGATTTCATGAATATTTCCGATGGGAGTAGTGTTGGGTTGGATTCACGCGGTGTTGACTATTGACTTTGATTTGTATTCAGTTTGCTACCCAACCCACTTCTATGAAATGAAGATTTTCATGTTTCTAGAATATGGGTATTTTGTATTTTTTCCATTTCGTCAACACTGTTTTTTTTAAACAGAATTTTCCCGTCAGAGGCACTCCTATCCGAGTTTTTCCAGCTGGTTCCCACGAAAAAGAAAACCCTGGGATATTCAGAGAACACTATGAAAGCCAATAGTGGGGAGGAAAAGGACATGTTGTACCCATTTCAGCAAAACTACTAAAACCGCTTTCGCACTATTGAGGAGTTCATTCACATTCTTTATTGACGTACATAAATAATGTTTTCAGCCAATGGGTCTGAAATCCTGTCATAACTAACGAAATTTCTTGAAGAAACGGTCTATATATATATATATATATATATATATATATACAGCGAACCTGCAACGTCTCTAGAGCTTTCAAAAAAAATGTTTCTACTTGCTCTGCAAACCAGACCTCCACAGCTTTTATTACCTCCTCGTTGGAAGAAAATTTACGACCTTTTAAACTTTTTTGCAGGAAAGAGATGATAGTCAGACGGGGCCAAATCTGGTGAATAAAAGGGGTGTTCTAGTAATTCAAACTCTAAATCACGGATTTTTTGTATGGCAACATGAGATTTGTGTGCAGGGGCGTTGTCCTGCAAAAACAAAACACCTTTGGATAGCTTTCCTCGTCTTTTCTCTTTAATTTTTTCCCGTAGAGTGGTAAGTAATGTCGAATAGTAATCTCCAGTTATTGTTCTACCCTTATTCAAAAAATCAATCATGGCAATCCCAAAAAACTGAAGCATGAACTTTTCCAGCAGATTTTTTGACACGAAACTTCTTAGGTCTTGGAGAACCGGAGTGTCGTCATTCCATCGATTGTTGCTTTGTTTCTGGATCGTAGAAATGTACCCAAGTCTCATCCATAGTAACAATTCGGTTTAAGAAGTCTAAATCGTTTTCAACTCGAGCACAGATCGAACGCGATGCTACTACCCTTGCACGCTTTTGGTCAACATTCAAACATTTGGGTATCCATTTGCAGCAATTTTTCTCATGTTCAAATTGATGTGAACTATATGATGAACGCGTTCGTATGAAATATTCAGTGCTTCAGATATTCGTTTTAGCCCAATTCGACGGTCTGTTAAAATCATGTCATGAACTGCATCGATATTTTCGGGGACTGACACAGAAACAGGCCTTCCCGATCGGTCATCATCATCATCTTCATCTTCAATGGAAAATTTACCTCTTTTGAAGCTTGCAGTCCAATTTTTCACGGTCGCATACGAAGGACATTGATCACCAAGGGTATTAAGCATATCTTCGTAAATCTACTTACCTCTTAACCCTTTTAAATACAGGTACAGGTACAGGCTCGATACTCCAATTTTTCGATTTTCACAATTTCGGTTGACATATTTTTTCTTTTAATTTATTGCGTAACTCTGGTTTACTTTTTTGACGTCAAACTTTACACTGACACTTCTAATAAGTTATTGTTCGTTGCTATGGTAACGCAATATTTTGTTTATGCAGGAGACTGGCCTAGGCTAACTAGATATCAATACATCCTCGTACATTATCAAATACACATTGAAATTAGCTATATAAAGCTTCCTGTATGAACTTGTTGACTTTCTCTTTCGCTAAAATTTTTGATTTTTTTTGTCTCCTTTTCGTTTCAATAATAAAAAGTTTTGCGTACCTATTCACATATAATTATACCAAGTTTAATTGCAAGGGTTGACCTCAACATTGAATAATTGGCCCATAAAGTTGAAGATTTTATCTCTTAACAAAGTTTCAAGAAGTATGCCATTACAACATTTTCTGAGAAAGAGCTCGACTTTTATTTTTACGATAGTCCATAAAATGATTGTACGCATATTCATATTTTTCTCTTGTTTTTTTTGGTAATACATCCAATGTGGCAGTATTTACTAATTCTTCTAGTTCAGGAGAAGTTCCAGTTAATTCATCATCACTCATCATCTTCTCATACATTCACTTTGGATATTTTCGAAAATACCGACAATCAAATTTCAAGTTTTTTTTAGAGAAGAAATATTTTTTATTCATCTAACAAGTTTGTGATAATAATTATGAACTCTGATGGTGTTGTGGGTTTTTCCGGTTTTTTTTCAACTGAATGAGCCACCACTATTGGAATAGATGTTTTCATTATGGTGGTATCTTCGAGGTTTTTCTTTTATTTGAAGTGGCTATCTATTTAATGATGTTGCTATGATGTGTTATTGATTTTTTATGCATGAAGTTGTTTCAAATAAATACAAAATGTCAGTTTTGCAATTTTTGCTGTTATAAATATACTCTGCATTCACCTATAATAGTCAAAAATCACTACCAGTCCCGGAAACTGAAGAGATTCAGAGTTAGGATCAGATTTTCAGGTGCTTCAACTAACTAAACTCGTTATTTTATGACTGTCAGTTATTTTGGCGCATATTCGGCAATACACTTAACTATCACCTGTTTGGTGTTGGCTTGTCACATGATGAATAAGTAGGTTCTGTCCGAACTGGATTTCCGAAAGATTGGAAACTCGAGCACTATTAAAAAAAAATTAAGTTTCTGCTATTCATACTGCATTTACCGCAACGGAAGGATTTTCTCTCCAAAAGTCTCTTGTAATGAAGAAGTGATCTGCTCACCTATCCCAAAAAGTCGAAACTATCTTGTTGTCCTGACAAAAAACTTGACGAAGAAAAACAAGAAACTCTTTTGGAAAAAGTAAATTGTTTGAACATGTTTCATTTCGAACAATAAGTAGGAAATATTTTTTTTTTCTTTGGTGTTTTGGCATCGACTGTTATGGTCATTAGCCATGTGTCCTTTATAGGCCTTGTTACTAACTCCATACGCCACTTTAGGAGCAGCACTGTTGATTGGAACGCAACAGTGAATCGTGCAGGACTCACCCTAGTCAAGCCACGAGATTTTAATAATTTGATCGGTTAAATTAAATTAAAAAATCCCAGCCCATCCAGGGTTCGAACTCCGGACCTTTCGACTCAGAGTCGGACGCTCTAACCACTGCGCCACGCCCCGACATAGGAAATATTATTATTGATGGTTATATATAGATTTATTCAACATCTTACAATATAGTCTGCAAAACAAAGAATACCAATTCAATTAACGAGAAAGGAAATTAAATATGTATAAACTCACATAATAGGGTGGTATGAATAAAACATGTATAAAATATAAATATGAACTACGAACTCTTTATATCATTCATTCCATATAAATGGTTTCTAAAAATCAAGACTGAGAATTTGACATTGGTTGTCCATATCACTTTCAGAACTCTTTTTTTTAATTTTATGTATTTTACAAAACTTTTGAAACAGAGGTGGGAATGCTCCTCGAGCTCCTACGATTATTACTTTTCAACCCAACTTTGCTCCCATGATTTTAAACGTGACTGTATGCTTATTCAATGACGTGTGTGACTCACAGGGCCGGTTGTTCAGTCAGAGATAATCTGCAGTTTCATGTGAATCTTATCGTTGTTGTTCACTGCATAGTTAGAACTTTAATCCTGGTTTGATTCCAGGTTTCGCTAAACCATCAAAATCGATGGATTAAGCACTAAATTTGACATAACTGACTAACATAACTTACTAACATAACAAAATTAGAACTGCAATATGAAATAGTATGGAAAAATAACCGGAAATCACATTCACAAAAACGCTCATGAACGATGATATAACATAACTGATGATTAGGATATTATTGATTTGTGAATATCCAAGCTCCTATTAGGGCACCTCGTACTTATAGATTACGTGAAAATCATTTCGAGAAATGGTCACATGAAGAATTTGTATTTAGATTCAGATTATCGAAAGATATTGTGAGGATTATTGTGAAATGGTCTCTCATGAAATCGCTAATAAAAATAAATGGTAAGTGCATTATGTAATTTGATACTATTAGGTATTTTTGTGATGATTCCATTACTAAAAATTATTTTGTGGTTGACATCACATACACAAAAGATTACAATGGCACATCCCATTACAGCATTTTCCTTTTCATGGGAACTAGCTAGGACATATTTACATATCTATCTTGAACGAATCATCATATCTACCTCAAAAGATCCATTACATAGGATGGATAGTTCATGAATTTCATTCTATTTTATTGTTTGAGGCGCCTTCAATAATTCCGTTTTCTACCAAGCTTTCCAAAAAATTACAGGATAGAAAGAAACTACGAATGGAAAATATTTGATTATATTTGACATGAATTAGTAAAATCTTCTGATGTGATGATGAGCGTTGTGTTGAATTTTTATTCTCATTAAGGTACATGCGCTCGTTCTCGCATCAGTGACTCCTCGTCTCCTCAGTTGGTACTGTAGGGTTTTCCGAGTTTTTCCTGCAGTTGGAATAGCAAATACGCCACATTTCACTTGTTGAGTCGCCCCGAAGCGTATATTGTGGTGGTAATCTCTTTCGTCTGCACATGTTCAGATCGGGAAAACTATCACAATTATAGTCTATACTACACAACTATCTCACATTTTCATTTAAACTTGAAAAGCTTTGTGGATAAGTTGAAAAACTTCTGACATTAAAGTATATTTTGACTTTGACTTTTCATGAAATAGTTCAGATGACCTGTAAAATCTTGGTTTTCGTTATCCATAGTCGAATTTCTACTGAACAACACATTTGATGGTAATCTAGGATTCGACTCCAAACCAAGTTTGATAAATCTTTGGATTTTACCATGGACTGAACAACCGGCCCTAGTGAAGTGGAATCTTCTAGAGGAATCAATTCGGCTCTTGCTTGAAGTGGTTGATTTTGGATTTTGGACTGTTCTGAAGGAGGATTGAAATGCAGTATTGCGAATAGCTTGTTACATTTTCATACTTACGCAACAAATTTTACGAAGAATTTTACGACACCGTTGATTTGTATATAAAATGAATCGTGTTATAGTTTAAATTTTCTTCCGACTTCTGAACGATTTGCTGAAAAATACACGGAGAGAAATAAGTGTATGTTTTCTACAGAATTGTGAATAAATTCAGCACAATTTGTTTCTAAAAAGTTGACAGCACCAATTTGTTGATTTTTCTTCTATAATATTGTATTAGAGATATTGTGTATAAACGATATACTTCAGTGTTGTATTATTCTGAATATTTTTGTTTAATTTTATCAACCAATATTATGTACTTACCGTATACAAGGAATGAATAAAAACTAAATGTTTTGTTTAAAAAGTAAACACAACTTATGTTCTATTTGGGAGATCGTTTACTAACGATCAGTCGTTACCGACCGATGATGAACCCCTTTACTTCCATATACACCTACTACGTAGGCTTATTATTAGGTAGAATGGGAGTAAAGGGTTCATCATCGGTCGGTAACGAATGTTCGTTATGTTCTATTGTTGCACCACCCTGTGCATTACTTGTGGTATACACAAAGTATACAAAATTAATCGGTATGTTGTGTGACGAATGTCAACACATTGTGTACTGTTTATGCATAAATTGTAATGAATGGCAACAATTTTACCTAGTTTCTACAAATTGTGTAGTTATTTTAAATATAGGATGCAAAAAGTGTCACAAATTTGTGTACCTACTCGGCATACATGAATTGTGCAGGTATATTGTACATATCTGGGTACAAAGCAAGGCCAAATTTTATGGGTACCATTTACAATTTTAAGAAAGGCTACACTTGAGGCACGTAACATCCAGACGGAATAAGATAGGAATAAGCATCAGTTTCAACGTGCTCGTTTCTTTGTATCTTATTCTGTTCAGAAATTATAAGCTTCATTTTCCAGATGGTTGAAATAAAATTAAATGTCATTCAAATAATGTTTATTTCATCACAAAGAACTAATAACAAAAATAACTGAACTATAATTACAAAAAAATAACAGAAACACAAAATACCTAACAAAACAAATGAACCAAACATTTTGTTATTTTGGAACACGTTGAATAATAATAAAGTTTAAAGTAATCTTCGTGTAAAACTATATTTATTCAATTATGAAGTAGGTTAGAGGATGCCCTTATCAAACCGTTACAAATGATGAAAATGAGTCAGTTGGTAGGTTTCATGTTATAACAAATAATCATAGCAAAACTAACCTTCAAATATTGGTATCAGTTCGTAAATACTCTAACACTTCCATTTGACACAAAACCACATAAACATGGGCAAATAATGGGTAAGTACACTTAGCCAGCTTAGCCCTTCGATCAGCATAAAACAATCTAACAACGATGGACTGGACATTTGGAGTATTTGGACATTCAAGATTCAAGTGCACGTGCCGCGCATGCGTATTTAGTAGGATGAGACGAGGCCTTGTTGAAGTTGTGGCAAATTACATAATTGTGTTGAAATAGTATACAATTTGTGCATATCAAATAGAAAGTGCACAACGGGTGTAAGATGAGTTCAATGCGTTGTAGATGTTTTCCATATAAGTTGTGTTATGGTTCACAGCCGGCTACGAAACAAACGTTTGTTTGCATATACAGAGAGATGAGATTAAACTGTTGAATTTGAAGCATATGTGCGATAGTTTGATCAGCATCATTAGATATGAAAAAAATAAAAATAAAAATGTACCTATTGAGATGCGAATTTCAAGTAATGAGTATGATTTGCCAATTGGCATTTCTGCTAGTCATTGGTGGGAAGGCGGTCATGGTTCGTTCTGAAATTCCTTGTACATTCTTCCAGAATCTGAAAATGAAGCATCTGGAATACTCTTGAGAATAATTAAATTGGTGGTTGTTACGCCAATATCATACACTCGATATACGTATGAATCGTCTATTTTGTAATAAAATATAAGTATATTTCGTTACCTATTATATATTGAAATTCAATGTTTTCATTTAATTTTATGCAAAATTCCACCTCTATCACTCAAGTTATTGTATTACTTGTAGTAAATATAGATTCATACATATTTAAAATATTCGACAATAAATCATTCAAAACATTTCGAAAGATATGTTTCAACGAAATATGTGTTTATGGAAATGCATCAATAAAATGAATATTAACCCTAATTACTATAAATGAATTATCAGCATAGGCCACTATTTTTGATATACCCTGTATATTTTGTGTAACTGCAAGGTGAACTTTCATCATACACGATCCAGTCTATCAACGAGTTATCCGGAATTCCATGTATTTGGATATATCAACATCAAGACGGATTCAGCTTCATGAGCAATATAACGTCTTGTATATAATATGTCAGTCTGATTCAGGAGATGCTAAAATCATCAGTTGGATTCGATAATTGTATCCTTCGAAATATCTAGAAATGAATGACATTCCACCTCTCAATTTTTTAGAAATCACTAATAAACTTGCAATCTTTGGGCTCACCCCGTATATCGTGGGTCTGTACAGGAATTATTATACTTTATCGTGGATTTGTTTCGGCCATATAAATAATCGATGCACAGTTGATTTGGTTT
This sequence comes from Chrysolina oricalcia, assembly GCA_944452925.2. Taxonomy (NCBI): domain Eukaryota; kingdom Metazoa; phylum Arthropoda; class Insecta; order Coleoptera; family Chrysomelidae; genus Chrysolina; species Chrysolina oricalcia. The sequence goes on along the minus strand of OX101811.2, from coordinate 35,385,995 downwards.
AAAAATTCATAAAAATATTTTTCGTCGACCTCTGCAAAAAATTACATTTTACGTACTAATTTCCGGACGAAAAATCGACTATTTTTGAAGGCAAGTACTTTTCGTCCGCAAACACTTTTCGTCCGCAAACTCTTTTCGTCCGAAGTGGTCACTATGATACGGCACGGTACGAGAGCGGCGATTGAGTCATTTTCGTAAATCCACGTTTTAATTAATACATAGGCGCCTGTGACAATAACTGTCATTTGCTGTTGTCAAATTAATTATTTACGAAATCAAAACCCAAAATCAAAACTTGTCTCTTGCATCTTCTTCGACAGCAGGAATTAATATCAATAATTGCACAAACTGTAAGTTCAATATTCATCTTCGAGAGATTTAATTTTGTAGTATAATTGAAATAGAGAGTTGTTACACTTCAAATACATTTTGTTTATATTCATTAAAATTATGATCGAGTCTGCAGTTCGAAGAGTTGGACGTAGCTGAGGCCAGCAAACATGCGAGTACTTACTTTCATAAAGGTATGTAGAGGTCGACGAAAAAATGTAATATGCACCTCGGCGAAAAACTGTCTACTGTCTCGCCTGCTTGCTATCCTCGGCTGCGCCTCGGCTATCAATTTGCAGGCTCGACTATAATAGACAGTTTTTCGTCCTTGGTACATAAATAACTATTTCACAATGGCCATTTGAAATTTTTGAAGAGTCAACTTCAGCACCCTGTATAATCTAAACCGTTGAATTTAGATCTTTGGCGCAATGAAGACATTTGATCAGCATCATAAGTTCTACAATATATAAAAAATTTGAGCAAATTTACCGAAAGCCAATTTCCCATTGAAATGGTGCGAGGTCCTTTTTTTAAATCGTTAAAAAATTTACTTCCGTCAACAGGCTGCAACAACCCCAGAAGTCCTCGAGAGACTTGTGTGAGCTAGGGAAGACGTAGTATTACTAGGCCAAGCTGTAAATAAAAATAAAAGGCTCTTTTCTCACAAAATAAAAGACGCAAACGACCTATACTAATTTTTATAAGATAGTTCGTTAATGAAAACCCCAGTTTTCACCCCAGCAAAATCGCTTTGTGGAATTTTTTAAGCAGGAAATAGTGAAAAAATTACAACATTTTTGGTTTTTTGAAAATATCTCAAAGATTATTCAAAGAATCGTTTTACAGTCAATGGAACTTTTGTAGAAATTTATAAAACCTATAAAATGTTTTTTTTATACGCCCAGGTCGTCGGTGCATTTTTCACTGAGAAAATCTGGGAAAACCTCGAAAAAAATACCATTTTTCGAAAATTTATAATTTTTATAAATCTGAAGGTGGACAAACAATATTGCGGAAACTAATAGATGTGGTTCAACTGTGCGCAAGATGGTTTCTGTCCGATATGTAGTTTTTGCACATTCGCGTTATAAACAATTTAAGGGCAAATCTTTTTCAATGCGACGATTTAAGGGAAATCATCTTCTTCGAACTCTGTTGACGGCATATGGAAGTAGAGATCAATATCTACAATTTTTATATTTTGGATTTTCACCTGCGAGTTGGGAAATGTGTTAAAATGTCACTGGAAGTTACTCTAAGTGCCGGTTTTTCATGTTCGAGTTAATCTCTACATAACTAACTAATAGTATAGATGGTGAATGACATTCTTTAAATGATGTTAGAAGGATCACATTCTAACCATTAAGTAGTTAATTAATCAAGAAGTTAACTGGAACCTGAAAAACCGTCCCTTAATGCTTCAAAGTGCACCCGAAGTCACTCGTATTAACTTCAGTTCGACGTCGGGTGACTTCGGATGACTTGCACCGTTTTGATCAACTTTCAGTGAAATTTTCAACACATTTTCCACCTCTCAGGTGAAAATCCAAAATATACAAATTGTAGATATTAATCTCTACTTCCAGATGCCTTTTACAGAATTTGAATTCGACGATTTCCCTTAAATCGACGCATTTTGCAAGATGTGCCCTTAAATTGTTTATAACGCGATTGTGCAAAAACTACACATCGGACAGAAATCTTGTGTACAATTGAACCACTTATTCATCAGTTTCCGCAATATGGAAAAATGGTCTCTTTTTCGAGATTTTCCCGGATTTTCTTAATGGAAAATGCACCGATCCGGTCGTATGGAAATCCATTTTGTAGGTTTTATGAATCTCTACAAAAGTTCCACTGACTGTAAAACGATTCCTTGAATAATCTTTGAGATATTTCCAAAAAAACAAAAAAATTGTAATTTTTTTCACTATTTCTTGTTTACAAAATTCCACAAAAGAATTTGGACGGGGGGAAAACTGGGGTTTTCATTAACGAACTATCTTATAAAAATTAGTATAGAACATTTGCGTCTTTTATTTTGTGGGGGAAAACCCCTATAGCTTGGTCTATACCTTACAATATGTGATACTATTCTGGGACTTCACCCATACCCATTGGTTGAGGTTGAGGTTGAGAAGCGAATGCTCTACCATCACGACCACCACGATATATACCGAGCTCATTTTCAAAGATTTTTCTAAAAGTACCAGTACCTATTATCCGTCGTTTTCACAAAAAATTATAACCCTACATGAGAATTAACTTTTTTTTTCTTTTTCAGGTAAGTTCAACTTTTCAACATTTGCTAGCAGATTTCCTAAAAAAATGCGATACACTGTGAGAGGTTTGAAACACTGAATTACACCTAACCATTATCACTCCAGTTAGCTTGGTTTTCTTAAATTCAATAACAAGTTGTTATAGTTGGAAAATCAGGATGGCCCTTTTTGTCCAGTTTTGTTGGCCCTTTTAACGTGTGATGCCATGCACTAGACTGGTGACTATATGGGAATCGAACCCACGACCCTTTGATTGAGAGACGTACAGCTTGGCAAATATAGCTGTGCCCCGAATATTGAGTTCGCAGTAGAGCACCAGCTGTCCTTTCTTGTCCTTCCCGATTAATGTTGGATATATACCCTCTCTGTTAATCGCTCACGCATCTCAGAGGCACATCTATATTTGCCAAGCTGTACACTCTACCATCACGACCATCAGTGCCCATTTCGAAGAGATATTCACATCCAGGTAGGTTGATTCAAATATGGTTGATTTAGATCCTACTCATCGCTCAGGTTATGAAATTAACGAATCACAATTTTAAAATACCTCGATTGATTCTGCAAGTCCTTAGTTTTTTTTTGCATCGCTTCACGTTTTCTAGGTTTGATTTGTTAGACCAATTTTGGAAGGGTCATGAATTGTATTCAGAATTATAGTACCATAAGAAACAACTCCTTTACGCACTGTGCTTTCAGTTGTGAGTGGTGCATGTCGAGGGTAAAAAAAACTTTCCATCGAGGGGAGACATTTTTCTACAAAAGATTCTTGTACGGCATTTCTCAAGATGATAGATCATTGAAAAATAATCAAGTACGACCTACGCCAATCAATAGAGCATTTTTTTGACAAAAAAAGTCAAAAATCACCGATCCAAAGAACCCCTACCTTCTAATTTTGAACGGAATCGGACAATAATTATTCGTCCTCCGTTTCGTAGCTGTCATTTTGAATTATCAAACATTGACAAAAAAATCATGATCTCCGACCACAAAAATCCCTATACCTATACCAACTCAAAATAGAATCAGATCAAGAATCACAAATTTTGTCCGCTATTTTAGAGACGCTACGTTGAATTACCAAAAAAAAATTATGTCATCCCAAACCCAAAAGCTTCTATATACCAATTTTGAATGAAATCGTATCAGAAATCACGAAACATTCTAGAGCCGCCTCTTGGTTTTTCCTAATATAAGAATGTAATGTAGTATTGTCCCCCAAGTGATAAACACATATTGAAAAAAGCTATTAATTGTAAAAGTTATAATATTCCATAGTTTCGATCGACCCGAATAGTTTATTTTTTCCCATTCCCGATCCGACCCTGTGCCAGATGTCATACTGGCTATATGATACTATATCTTCTCCTCACCAGTCGTGTGGGAGGAGCAATCTGAGGGGAGTGTCATTTAAAAGAAATTCAGTTCCATTTTTGAATCCAGAATTGAAAGTAATAATTAGTTTTCACTGGTCGACGGCTAAACCAAACTTTTATTAATTGACTTTGATAAAGCTGGATATTTCTCATTTCAAATGGAATAAAGCAAGGAAACCCATTTCGCGAAAACAACATATTTTTGAAAAATTATTCAAAAAAGGAAAGAACTAGGGAAAAAATGAGAAAGTCGTTTAACTAAGTGAACTTCGATCGATGCTGAAATGAAACAACACCAAAATATTCGTTCGTTTTGATGGTGGAACTGAATGAAAATGCCCCAAAAATGGGGGACAATATCCTTTTCATTCATTTGAAACTCAAAGTATATTTTTTTCATTATTTTTATCTTCATACAATCATACAACCCTTCACCACCAAAAAATCGTTTCTGACTCTCCTTTTTTCAGGGATGAAGACTCTCAACTTGCCGTTGGTGAATATGGCAGAGGCCATAAAATCGTTCCAAAACACACATATTTTTTAATGAAAATCGCATCTCTTATATGAAAGCCACGCGGCGACCGCTCAAATTTTTCATCATTCTTGTCAGCATTTTCATATCTTTCACTGGTGTCAGAGGCATTAACGAGAAAATCGTCACCTGAAATCTGTCACCATCTCCCAGTCTATGACCTGCACCGCTCACAACTGACGGCACAGTTCGTAAAGGAGTCGTTTCGTATGATACTATAATTTTGAATATAATAATAATCCATGCTGGGTCACATGACCCCTCCAAAATTAGACTGGGCTTGTAGTCTATAGGTTTATGAAGATTTTTTCAATATCCTTACAAGATATCGAATCTACCGACAAATAGCGATGGATGCAAAAAAATTAATTATTACTCGAAATCGAGCTAAGACACTTTCATTAACCAGTTCTATAGATAACCTGTATCGATTCAAACTCATCATTCACGAAACAGGATGTACCGAGTGTGTGAATTCTCTAAGGCTCCTGTCTCATATGCATACACTTATTAAAAATAGATGTCGGATATCTTCTTTTCCGCTAAGTTTTCATCGCAAGGAAATAAAACGACACCTGTTCTTCTCGTAGACGCGATTATACTCTAAAGCGCCATTTGATGAGTGTCTTTTTTTGCTCTTCTACAGGAATGCTCCTTTTATAGTAAAACTGGAAGCCATGGGAACTACAACATTGACTGCTTATTACCTATTTACGTCGGTTGCTAGATGGCTCATATACACTAGCAGGTAATAAGGATGGATCACTTAGTTCTAGTCGGCTATCGTTAAGAAATTTACAAATCGGAGGAACAAGAGTTTCTTATTGTTTCTATAGCCTGTAGGATCAATTTATATGCATTGTATAGTTATTGTTTTGTAATCTTCTTCATTTGAAGAAATTTTCATAAATAAAAAATTCTCGAAACTTATTGACTTTTTCATTTATTTATTATGAATAAACAAAATGTCCTGACAGGACAGCTCATTACAATTATTATACACAATAGGAGTATTTGGGACGAAAATCCATCTGAGAACTACTTTCCTGGCTAATACCTCTTTTGAAAATTCAAATCAGCATTTTCTCAACAGCTTGAGACGTGAAACGTTATTGAACCTGAAATAAAACCTCAAGCTTCTCGGGCTTTTGAGAAAATATTTTAATATTTGAAAGTTCTTTGTTCTTCATCCCCCAAAACATTATATTTTGGCTTGTTTCAGCTTTGGTTTTGAAATGGGGACGTCACCGAATCATTTGTTGCAGACATTAGTTGTTGTCTGCATAGACCTACCCTTTACTGATTTTTGTTAAAATTGTTTTTTCCGTTAACCAGCTGTCGTCCCCTTACGAACGGCAGCCCTCAGAAGTCAAAACTTGTGCGAGCTAAGGATTAACGAGATCTTACCTTTTTACGTGCGATTCCTAGCACTTTCTCGGGCCATCAGAAAAAGTTCTGCAGTCGCTAGGGTTTGAACCTTTGACTGGCAGCGAAAAGTGATTGAAACAATGTCGCTTTAACCACTCGGCTACCTGATGAGGGGCAACACCCCGAAATCGATCTATAGGTGGTCCAAATGTTCCGATGAACATTTCTATGCAACAAGCAATTGCAGAGAAAGCCTTGTAGGATCTCTGCACGGAAATTCACCAGATGTAATTCAACGTTCGTCGTGGTATCAGCCAGGAAAGTAGTTGTTTTCTGATGGAATTTCGACCCAAATATTTCTATTGTATAAGATAATTGCAATGAGCTGTCCTGTCAGTCAGGATATTTTGTTTATTCATTATAATGCCAATGTGAACAAATACAGATTCCTTTATTTATTTATTATATTATAATATTCAGTGACGTGTTATGGGGGCGGGGCAGAGGTGGGGAGAGTCTACAACTGAAGCAGCTGTAGTAAATAATCGTATAAAAAATTAAAAACTTAACGTAAACATTTTTTTGACACACGTTTTCATTTCTATTAACCTAAAAATTGAAATATAATGTTTTGGGGGATGAAAAACAAAGAACTTTTAAAAATTAAAATATTTTCTCAAAAGCCTGAGAAGCTTGAGGTTTAATTTCAAGTTCATTAACGTTTCACGCTGTAAGGAAAATACTGATTTGAATTTTCAAAAGTCTTTGTTTTTCGTACATTAAATATTATTTTTTACTTTTTTAGTTTAATAGTTTATAAATAAAAGCTTGTTTTCTATTATGTTGTATTTTTTATCAATAAAATTTGTTTAATTGCCCATCTTAAAAGGTGCGCTGTGTGCCCAGAGGTTGGTTATTGGTGGCATGTGTATGCTTTTCAACACGTACCCAACCTTAATGGAAACATACATACAAACAGGTCAAGCTACGAAAATTATTCGACTGCCCAATGTCTTTCAAAATTCTCACAGATTTCTCCAATTTTCGTTTCGTGAATTTTCTCAACTTTTTTTGAGGAGGGAGATCCAAGCTCCCCGACCAATACCTTTTTGCCATAATGTTCCACGAAGGAAACCGCATTTTTTTTCAGAATTTCTTCCTGTTCCCTATCCTGAATTTTTTTGAAATTAAATTATCCGACAGTCTTTCTCAGAATATTTACGAATTTTTCCTATTTTATTTTAACGATTTTTCTCAATTCTTTTCGAGCTCCTCACCCCGCCCGATATTATTTTTGCCCAAATTTCTCACGTACGAAACCGTTTGATTTTTTTTTGGATTTCTACGAGTGTTCTCTATCTAGCCTCCACTTGGGCAGGGCATAACATTTTTTGAAAAGGATCCATTCGACTATCCCATGTTTCTCACAATTTTTTCGGATTTTTCCAATTTTAGTTTAGCGAGTTTTTACAAATTTTTTCGAGGAAGGGGTCCGACCCCTCATCAACGCTTTTTTGCCGTTTTTTTCCACGATAGAAACCATCCGATTTTTTTTAGAATTACTAAGCGTTCTCTATCTTAGCCTTCAGTAATGCAATTTTTTTGAAATTTTGTAATTCGAAGGTCCAGTGTTCCTCACTATTTTTGTGATTTTATTTTCCCAACCTTTTTCGAGAAGAAGGAGGGTATGAGCCCTTGCTACCTTTATTTTCTTTTTGTTTTTTTTTTTAGAATTTCCACACTTCTCTATCTAGCTTTCAGTGGGCCATGGGGGAAATTGTTGTATTGTCATCGGTTCTCAATACGTGTGCAAAATTTCAACTAAATCGGATATCAGCAAATGAAAAGAAAACTCTTGAAAGTTTTTCCAAGCTTTCCAAATATAATGAGAACGTTCAAATTATATTTCTTTACTAGGTCATTTATCCTCTTCATAACCTTGTACGGACCTTCGCACGAGTTCAGCAACTTTGGTGATAGGCAACGGTGTCGCTTAGGGTTGGACAGCCAAACTAGGTCACCATTTCGTCGAAATCCTCCAGCATCTGACTGTCTTAGGTCTCCTCTATTCTATCGCTAGCACTCTGGATGTTACGGACTCTCGTCCATGGATGGCGTCGATTTTCTTTTGAAAGAGAATGCTTTTGGTGAAATTACAGGCAGATCATTAATATGAAGCACAAACAAAACCGGACCCAGAACAGAGCCCTGGGGTACTCCAATTTCATTGGGCATAAGTGTTGATACGAACTGATTTTAAATATTTTCTATTCTATGATTTATTTTGACACTTTGAGTACGATTTCGAAGATACGATTTGAACCAATCATGAGTTTTTCCTCTAACTCCGAAATTATATAATTTTTGCAATAAAAGCTCATGTTGCACGCAGTCAAAAGCTCGACTCATATCACAGAATACAGCTGTAGTAATTTCATTTACTTCCACACCTTCCAAAAATTTTTCATAGAGAGAGTATATAGCAGTCATTGTTGAACGAACTTCATGGAATCCATGTTGGTTCCGATTAAGTATATTATTCTTCATCAGGAATCCCATCAAAGAATTCAGCATTACATATTCAAAAATTTTCGATATTACAGGAGGCTGAGATACTGGTCTGTAATTTTCCATATTATGTAGGGTGCCTTTTTTGAAAAGAGGTGTTATAAGTGACATTTTCAACCTGCTTGGAAAAATTCCATCCTGAAACGAACTATTTATGATATGACATAGAGGTTTTGTGATTTGAGTGGAATAGCTATTTGTGTATTAAGAGCGCAAAGTGATATTGTCGCTTGACAAAGAGAGTTACCGCGCGACGCGAAGCGGAGTGCGGTAATCTTTGGAGAGCGACAATGACACTTTGTGCTCAAAATACACACAACATTTTTTCTACAAACTTTTCAGAAAAAGAAACACCAGATGCTTTATTCAACAAAAGTACATCACATTATAACAAACTTTCATAATGTATGTGCTAACTAAATTCAAAAAATACTAATCGCTTCTCAAACTACTAAAAGCATGAAATATTAAAATTTACCTTTTTTAGTAGATATTCTCCATCGGGCGCTTGTAAAAATTTGTGAATATCTTCAGTGGTGAATGTTTTGACTGGCACCACGTCATGAATTTACCCTATTGTATTTCTTCCTTGATTTTTCTGGTAGGAGATTCAAAGTAACAATTTTTGCACTTTCTGCTACATCAGGAGGAGTGTTTGATAATTCGCTGTCACTATCATCAATCATCATGCAGAAATACGTTGGAGAAGCGAGTGTTTTCGAAATATTTCCGCTCTAGAGCGCAAATGCTGTCACAAAATGACATTTCACGAAAAACGTCAACTTTGCATCGAAATCTGAAAGCGTCAAAGGCTACTTTTGTTAAGCGTTTGTAGAAAAATACGTTTTATAACATATACCATCTGGGCCAGAGGAATGTTTATTTTTAAATTTATGTTTTATCACATGCTCTATCTCTTCTTCATTTACATGCTGAAGAAAAACACTTTTTTTGATGCTAGTAGTAGGTATTTTTTCTGATATTATATTTGCATTATTTATTTCACTTATAATGTCATGAGGAGATTGGATGAAGAAACGGTTGAAGCCATCAGCTATAGCCTGAGGATCCGAACAAATCTTGTCATCAATTTCAATTGACACATTTTTAGAAGATTGTTTCGTTTTCCCGTAAGGTTTTTAATGACAGACCACACACTTTTTTCACATTTGGGGAGGAATATATTTTATGCGAGTAAAACATATTTTTTGTTTCCTTTACTAATTCCTTGAGTTGTTTTTTACGCATTGTATAATATTCATGGAGTGACAGGTTTGTTTTTTGTTGATGAAAAATGTTCTTCAGATTCCTGCTAGATTCTCCTATACTCTCGTTCACCCATCCCTGGGATTTATTCCTGTTCATGTTAATATTTTTGAAAGGACATTCGCGATTGAAATAATTCATTAACTTAACATGAAACAAATCAAATTTTTCATCAACTCCAATATCCAAATAAATCTCCAACCAGCTTTCGTTTTCCAATGAATTTTTCAAATTGTGCAAAGTTTGTTCATTTATAATACGTTTCCGAATACAATTTTTATCCTTCTTGATGTAAGGCTATGGTTCTCGTTTTTTGGATGTTCAACATTTTACACATTTCCTGGAACAGGTTGGACTCGAAATTTCTGCCTTGGTCCGAATGAATCTCCAACGGAACACCGAATCCACATATCCATTCCTTTTCTGAGACATCGGCGGTGGTGGAGGCTTCATGGTTGGCAGGACATATGCTTCTGTCTCTTACTGAAGTAGTCCATTCCCACAAGGATGTATTACAAGAGTCTTGCTAAAATGTATTTTTTGTCCCTCCTGAATCTGCGACAGGACAGCTTCAAGTTCCACATTGCTGGCGTCCGTGTTCAAAATGAATTTTTCAAAAACGGTGCGTGACCAAAGCTCCTTTCAGCTTCCTATTGGCATTCCTCGGACTACTGGAACTTTGTCCTTTCGTAAGTTTGGTCAGTGGTTTAGCGATGTTGGCAAACCCCAGCATATGTCGGCAAAATGGGTTATTGTTTTGAACTTCTGCTTTTATACTGCTTTTTCTTTCCCAGAAATATCGTGACCAAGATGTGACCAAGATGAAACAGATGACAATTCTTGGGGCTTAGATTCAATCTGGAGTTTCACAGTCGTAAAAACACATTTTCCAGGTTTTACGTGTGATCTTCAACTTCAATCATGTCGTCGAGATATACTAGACAGGAAACGCCTTGATCAATCTTTCGAATGGGGCTGGAGCATTGCAGAGCCGAAATGTCATAACGGTGGACTGATACAATTCTGAGCAGATGGTGAAAGCCATGGACGTATAATATCGTATGAATACAGATGGACTCAGCATTGCCATACCTACAACACGAATTGTTTTGAAGTTGCTCATTTTGCAGGCGCGCGGGCTGCGGGGAAGACAGGAGCGCATGCATTTGATATAAATAGGGTTCAATCACAAGAAAAAATGCTGAATTTGAAATAATGATGAAAATATCAATGAAAGTGATAGAATATACATCCGATGGGACTTCATCAGATAGAAAAACTCGTATGACATACCTGATGGTGTCATGCAATACTTCATTGACTGAGATAGTATCGATCCTTAGAAAATTAGGTACACAAAGTATGCTAAATGAAAAAAAATCAGACTTTTAAGACTTTCGTTTTCAATGATTGGAAAGCTGAAGACAGTTGACTGAAAAAAAAAGAATTGACTAAAAAATGGTAATTTATGTATTCACTTAATACATGAGCTGAACTTTGGTTTACTGAAAATCTGATATGGAAAAAACAATTCAACGTAGCGATTGTGGACCCTCAGCCAATTGTAATGGTACCATTTTTGTTTTGCGGAAATGCCCTGTTGCCAAGTTGACCTCTTCGGATTACTGGAAATCTGATATAAAAAAATCAGTTGAACGTCTCGATTATAGACCCTCAACCTATTCTAATGGTACTATTTTTGTTTTGCGAAAATGCGCCGTTGCCAAGTTTTGGTCACTTGGGATTACTGGAAATATGATATGGAAAAAACAATTAAACATTTCGATTATGGACCTATTCTAACGATACTATTTTTGTATTGCGGAAATGCGCCGTTGCCAAGTTTCGGTCTCTTTAGATAACTGGAAATCTGATATCGCATGGTCCAAAAAACCATTTCTATTTCATTTAGGTTATCTCACATTGAGTTCGAAATGCTCAAGTGCAAAATTCTCAATCACAAATGATCATACTACTTACAGCTCACCGTCTATAAATGGTCAGTAGTTTGACATCAACTTCATTTCCATTGCAACAAAAGTCACAGCGTGTCTATTTCTGCTTGTAGTTTATAAAATGCGAGCGCACCGAACATCTGCTGTGATTTCACCTTTTCATACTAATCAGTGATCAAATTACCAGCAACTTGGATAGCTCGGTTAGTTCGGTTAGGTTAGGTTGTTTCCCTTTTTTAGAAATTTGGTCCATGGCCGACAACGAGGCCAGTCAGAAGAAAGGTAATTTATAACATCGCATTTTCTCAAAACAAAAATGGTGCCTTTAGAATCGGCTGAAAATCTATATTAATACTCTCCATTGAAAGCTTCTCTGAATGATTTCCCACAGTAACAGCGTATTCCGCAAATTCAAAATGTTATACCAGGATCCACCTGATTGAATACTTCGATATCAGATTCCCAGTAATCCGAAGTGACCAACTTGGCAACAGAGCATTTCCGCAAAACAAAATTGGTACTATTAGAATCGCCTGATGGCACAAAATGGCGACGTTCAATTATTTTTACCATATCAGATTTTCAGTAATCCCAATTGACCAAAACTTGGCAACGGCGCATTTTCGCAAAACAAAAATAGTACCATTAGGATAGGTTGAGGATCTATAATCGAGACGTTCGCCTGTTTTTTTCATATCAGATTTCCAGTAATCCGAAGAGGACAATTTGGCAACAGGGCATTTCTGCAAAACAAAAATGGTACAATTACAATTGGCCGAGGGTCCACAATCGCGACGTTCAATTATTTTTTTTCATAACAGATTTCCAGTAAACCAAATTTTTACCGACTTTGGAACACATTCCGTTGAACATTTCATCCCCAACTTCTTCAACCAAGCCGCTTTTTCTGTCATATCAGCTGGAAATCTATAGATAAATCCAAATTATGATGACATTTCTGGACTTTTTGGCAACCTTTTTTTAAATGCCTCATCCAAAGACCTAATGAAGTAGTAACTGTTTCGTGAAGTGTCTATTTCATAATCTCCACATATAAAGTTTTGAATAGGTACATGTATTAATTTCAATTCGTTCGACGAAAACAGATTGATACCCACTGTAACGCCTATGGTACGAATGGAATCTGATATTCGGGTTCGAACACCTGGATTGTTTGCTAACCCAACAAAGTGGCACCATATATGAGTCTCTGCCGATTATACTGCCACTATATTACACGAATGAGTTCGAATAACACTATTTCAACAATAATCTCACAAAAAAGCAATGACAGAATATGACAAAACTGTCAGAAGTTTACTTTGTGGAAAACATAAACATTGATATTCCACAGCGTTGACAAACGACCAGACACAACAAACTACACAACCATTTGAAGACGCAAGTAATGATTTTTTTTTATAGTTTGGATTTTGAAACTTGTAAGTAATACAAGGTTTAAGTTGCATGATATGTCACCACCCCCCTCCTTCATTCTTCGATTGTTATCGAATGGAATACGTATAGTAACAAAATTTTGTCTATGATAAAGACTTGACACCTACGAGATGTGACAACGCCCAACTCAATATCACGACTACAGATTGTGACCATTCACGACTTCAGACCAGGGACCCTATGTTTGAGTTCACTCGATACAATATCGCATGCGATTTTTGCACTTTATCGAAGGATACCCCAAAAATGGTATGTTCGAATATCACCAGCGATAATTATCGACCATAAAACAACGAGCGGATATTTAGCATGCGATAAGAATTATCGATCGGAATAATTGACTTAACCCTTTCACTCATGAATTTTTGTATTTTGAAATAAAAAATTTTGAATTTTGCAAATATAATAAATGAATTTTTCTAAGATTTTTGAGCCTATAGAAATTTTTTTGCGACAGCCAATTTTTGTGATATGGGTTGTGCTAAATTTAGTACACCATGAGCAAATGGTATATGGGATATTATAATATAAGAACACAAATTTTGTGACAGTCATTGCAATTAAGTAAAAATGTTTCATACAAATCAAAAAATATCCGAAAACGAAAGTAGAAATGTCACAGCATACTCTGTAATATTCCAAGACTATTTTTATATATCAAAATGTAGGTAGGTACTTCAGTTGATTCTGGCAAGTTTTTGTGCTAATGTAACTACCCGTTTTCTTGTTCTTCCTCTGAACCTATGTCCAAGTAAATAAACGAGCATTCTGAATCAATCTCGTACTCATGAAATTTACCCCCAGAAGCCTCCAAATTAGTGCCCTAACTCAAGTCACTTTCGATTTCATTGACATTCTATCAGATAAATTGTTTTCTATTATTGATAATAGCTTCTGATTACTTAAGGCTCTTCTAATAACCATGTCAATCAATGGTTATTATTTTTTAATGGTATAAAGTGAGGTTATGTCTACCACATATGCAATACCACTAGCTCACAGTGTACTAAATTTAGCACACCGAAATTCATGTTCAAAACTTCAAAATAGTGATAAAATGTTTAAATATTTTGAATCGAGTACGTAAAACACTCTAATGTGAACACACAGTATTTTTTTCGATGAATAAATTCCACACTGAGAAATTCAAAAATGACATACACCAAACTGGTGACCCAGATGATAGGATTCGTCCATTCTCGTCAGCTGAAGTTTTCCAAAATACTTCCTGAAGAATCTGATAGATGACAGATAAAATTACAGTTGGCAACTAAAATAACAACTTATAAAACCATGGCAACAATACTTGGATTAAACAGTTTTCTGCACACAAAAAAACAAGAAAGTTGTGTACTAAATTTAGGACACCATGAGCGAAAGGGTTAAATCCTAACCTCGATAATAATCCATTGTTTACATTTTACTCGTGATATTATGAAATGGCAAATTTTGATGAAATTGCAATGATAGTTATTGCAGAAGTAGTAGACGATGCTGCGGGAGCAGCAGAACAGCGAAGGCCCTTCTACCCTCGTATGAATGCATTGAAACTTTGAGATAGACAATTTGTTAAAATGCTTCCTTTATCAAAAGTATTAATTCGTGAGTTGATTCTCCCTACATAGAGGAGGGAAGTAGAGAGTTAGCTATAAATATTGAGACAAAAGTAAGTTACCTTCAGTCTAAATAGGCAGGTAAATGAATGTGATTTATAATAAAACATGCTTAAATGAATGTTTTAATGAGTCTTGGATTCCTCGCAAGTGGATTCAATGTGCCTTGATAAAGTAATTGATGCTTTAAATCAACCAGATATTTTTAATCGATTGATTAGTAAAACACACAAGAAATACAAGCAGAACATTTGTCAACGTGACGCGCCACGTCATGTGATTTAAATACCTTTAAGCTATTGGTTGAATTCGTGACCCAAGCTAAGACTTCCCTCACACCCTTCGAAACCGACCAACTCTGTATCGCATTCAGTTCGGGAATAGCGTATCGAACGAGAAGAGTATCACATGCGAATTTTTGGCGGTGTAAATATCACGTTCGAAATTTATCGCGCGAACTCAAACATAGGGTCCCAGGATGTAAACAGCTGGGTCCAGTAGAATAATTTATAGGTCCATGGTGAAAGCAGTCTTTTCTCGATTTTTTAGGGACAGTACTTGCCAGTATCCACTTTTCTTCAAATCTACTCTTCAGCTCATTACAGTATATTATAGTACATTTTCGTGTAGCAATATTGAGTAGTAGAATTTCGAGTTGCATCTCAAAATTAGCTAAGTCAGAATTTTGACTTGGTATCTCAGAATAGGTCGAGTGTGACGATTGCCAATCAATCAACCCATATCATACTTTCTTTGAACAATTAGGTCATTCTGAGATACCACACCTTCGCATACAAGACACAGTTTTACTTGGAGAAAAAGAAGAAATAAATGCACGACTCCTACATTATCTTCCTTGAAATGAATAATTAAGATAGATTAGCTCGTTCTACTAATTCTCATAATGAAATACTTTTAATCCCAACGCCGACCAGTCAATTTCGATCCGGAACGGTCATTTGTTATTAAAATTAAATTAGGTGCTATTGTGCGCCGGAAAATGATTTGTGGGATATGAACGTGATTTAGTAGGCGATAAGCGAAGAGGTTTTGTTGGCGATCCGAAATCGGTTTCCTGGTAATCGTATTTTATATAAGGTTTTTAGATATGTCAGACATAAATCTGTACTATCGAAAACAACATTTTTTGTTCTATTTCGGTTGCGGCTGAGATTGAAAACTTGAATTTATTTCGATATTTGCCGTATTTTGTTTGAGTAGTAGATTAGAAGAAAAACAGAAAACTTATGGTTTTTGGCAACTAACGAAAAACATATGGTTTTGGCACCTAACGAAAGAATCCCGCACAAACGTGAAATTAATATTGATGTAATTTAATGAAAATATAGTTTGCGTTTATAAAAACCAAATGCCCTGAAATCTTGAAATTGAAACTGGTCTAGCTTAGCACCGAGGTTATTTTTTTCATTCACATCCCGTCTATCATCGCTATACTCTGGAGTCACTACAGCCAATAAGGCTCATTGTCATAATCATAAACCCACCTATTCATATTTACTGTGTTAATCTGAATCTAGATTTTTCTATTCCGAATATGCAATGTAAGGTAGGTTAAGTTTAGGTTTAAATGTGGTGCTGTTTACAAATTTACAACATCGGTTTGGAATTAGCGTGTGAGGAACATATAGTTCTGCCGTATTAGGAACTTGTTTTTACAACAATATTTCTTTCCATTTGGATCTAGCATCCACAACAATGAAGAAACAGTGGTTGAGGAATGAACCAGCATAGTCTTATAAACACATTGCCAATTCTTAGTAGGTATTTCCCACTGATGAACATGGTAGACAGATTTGCTATATCGGTGTCGATACCTTTCCAATAACAGTAATTCCTTATCAAGATTTAATTTTTACCATTCAATTATGAGTTGAATGTAATTCTCGAAGTAGTGTATCTTGCAGCATTTTTTGGAAAAACAATTCTCTGACCTCTGAATGAAATCCTTGATGTGTTAGTTCTGGATGTCGAATATTTCCATCACAAATAGATTTTTTCAACTTCTAGAGTTCCGTATCCTTTCTTGTTTCATCTCGAATGTCTTTAACAAGAATCTGTATGATTTTCTGTGTATTGAACATTGTACTTGGAATTTCTTCAAATAACATATATTATGATACACATTTTTGAAATATGGCTGTTCTTACAAAGTTTGCAGAATAATTTGTAAAAAACCGCATTTTTTGGTTTCATGATTATTTCTACCACATCTTATACATACACAATATAAACCCAGTTTTTGAAGATCGACAGTTTGATTTGTATTTAACTGAAAATTTCCAGTTTACTACGACTCCTAGACTCGTTGATCTGGATTTACTCGACTTCTTTGAAAATTTGATTTGGTATCCACGCTGTGTACAGTACCATTTGAACTTTGGTAGATTCCTCTGTTTTGTATTCTGGATGCTTCTAAAGATATATCATGTTATCAGATTTTTTTGCGATTATCTCCTTCGTATAATCCACTAATGAATTGTGCTTTTCGAACGAGATGGATTTAGAGAATTTGGTATCATTACATTCAGACTTGAATTTACAGGTTTTCACTAATTCTTCCAATGCAGCTGTATACATTTAAATTGATTTTCCTGGTGATTGAATTCTAGAGACGAAACTTATATTGTTCAGTCAGCATATTTTTAGTTGGAGCGAGATTATTCTTCAGTAAGGTTATCAACTCTAATGATAAGATTTATCAGCTAGTAAGTCTGGCGATGTTAGACTTGAAAGTAACTTATAATGTCTGCTTCCAAGGCAATTAGTCGGGACCAAAACTATCGCTTCATAGGTTTCGGTGTCTTCTTTGTATAAACCTTTCAGTTTGAAGATATTTTCGTATCGTTGACTGTAACTGTCGAAATCTTGGTTTGATTCATAAAAAGGTTCGAAAGTTATTATCTGAGTCTGCAGTATCTTTCTAACGATATTTTGGGGCTGCTCTACAATCCACTTGGCGTAGTTATGAGAGGTGTCAAATCTTGCAGCAACTTGAACTTCAAATTATTATTTACCGTACTATTGAATATTCCTCAACTTGGGAAACTCCTTGAAATTCGTATGTCTCTCATTACCTCGAAACAGGTCATTGAAGATTTGATAAGGATCGGAGGTACCATACCAATTGAAACGTCGTGTTCGAAGTAACACCTATTGCTGTGGTCTTCAAGGTTCATATCATACATGAAGCAGGCAAATAAAAATATCTTTATGATAAGAGATTATAATTGAAAAATCAAAAGGATGATTCTGTAAAGGGGCGAGGGTTCGTAGCTCAATAGTCATTTTAACTCATATATATTATGTTTCCAAAGAACTTCATTGGTTGATGCACTTCGATAAGCATCCGTTTTTTTTTTCATTTGAAATAAATCCATGGAAACAGACAGAAGACCTGTTGATTCATCCAAATAAGTTACAGTTCCAAATAGGGAAATCACATTAGAAAGCATATTTTCTGAGACCACTCGTATAAATACATGCTTGAAAGATTGATTTTCAAAGGTTTCCATTGTGTTCCCTATTTGTTGACTGTGGGAAATTCTTGAATATGCCTCTGAACTAAATACCAATTAGTAAACAAGACAATACGAAGATCTTACTTTTTATTGCAGAAATTCCTTTTTCAGCTTCAGTTGCCATACGTATTTGGCTAGATATTCCTTAGTCAAGGTGAATGCACAATCGAACAATTGTGGATGTTACCGTAGTACCGTCGCTTTACAGATTCAGTTTGTCTCATTTCAGCAATGATTCGTTCTTTTATTTTATTATTATTTTAATAAAAATATAATGGACTCCCTACAAATTATGCAGTGTGAGTCCTATCAGAAACCCTGATACTTCATTGGTTTCTAGTAATTAGCAACTGTTGAGTATTTTTTTGCACGGTGTCAGTGTAATACAATAATTTCTTTTTTATTACTTCTTTCGAATCATCTTATTTTCATATCTATAAGTAGTAATGTAAGATGGGCTTTTTCGGGCTAGCGCGCGGAAACAGCAAACAAAAAACGTTTTTCCGATTCTTTTCGAGCGCTGAATTAAAATACCAAATATATGGCTTTAAAATAGACATATACGTGTAGAATTCAAGAAAGTCTACTTGCAATCTGATATTTAACATGTACCTATTTTGTATTTTAATTTGTAAATGTTTCAATATTTTGATTCATTTTTGTAATATTTTTATTCTGAAAGCGTGAGTCATTCACCCTATACCCGCAAGCAATTCAGTTTGGGAATTGTTATTTTCCCATGCCAGTGCGGGAAAAACCACAACATAATTTTGTCGTAAATTAAGTGGTTGATGACAACATATCAAAGTTTTAGCTTGTTTGCTGCAGAAGAAAGAACGTTTGTTCAAAGTTATCCATTAGTTTGCAGCATTTCTTGTAAAAATTAAGAAATATTAAAAAATAAAAATAGATTTTTATGAAATTTTCCCTGTATACACTCAGATTGATCTGATTTTCGTTATAACGTAGAACCTATTGTTGTCATGCCAATTGAAACATTAATTTGGTTGCAATTGTCAAAGTGACAAGACGAGCTGACATGTGTTATTACTAATAATAATAATCGAATTTTCGATTCAGTGAAATTGCCACAATGAAGAACTTCCACAAGAAATTGTGCATGCAGCCTCTGATACAAACTTAGAGTTATTGCCAATGAAGTCTAAAGAAGTGTATGAGAAGAAATAGACGCGTTTTATGGAATGGTGCAACAATAAAAAACTGATTTCATTGAAAATATGAACAGGATCTTCATAAAGTCAGTTAGATATTACAAAAAAGTAACTTCAATTTTATCGTAGGTTTTTCCATTTCCAGAGGAGTCATGTATTGATTCGATTTTCAATTAAGAATGTTTCTCTTTAAAAAATAAAAAAGTGATAATACCAAATAAAGAATAAGTATTTTTGGCTTGTTTTCTAGAAATGTCTTAAACCTGGAGGCCAAACACCTCATTGGCCAAATATTCAATGTCGTAAAGTGTATTCAAAGTAAAGAAAAATTTGGATATTAGCAAATTTTAAAAAGTAACTGCATTCATAATAAATAAATTTTAAAAAAAACTTTTTAGAGAAAAGCTTTTATTTAAATGCACTAAAAAGAAGAAAATAAATTGTAAAGTGAATTGAACCCATTATTTTGTTACATTATAAAATTTCAAATGATATATAAGCTTGTCGCGAGAAATATCTATGTATCTCTTATTGTAAATGAAATTTAAAATTACCTCAAGATTTATTCTCGCGACAAGCTTTTATATCATTTAAAATTTTATAATGTAACAAAATGATGGGTTCAATTCACTTTGAAATTTATTTTCTTATTTTAAATGCATTTAAATAAAAGCTTTTACCTAAAAAGTTTTTTTAAGTTAATTTATTTATTTATTTTTGGAATTGTTTCTCAGTATGTTCATTTCAATTAATGCGCCATAGTTGCACGGCCGCTTGCCTGTTAATTTACCGTTGGAAATTTTTACGAATTTCTACGCGTTCTCTATATAGCTTTCGATATGGGGAAGAGGGGTAAATTTTTTTAAAACCGTATTATTAGATGGTCATATAATTTTCACTATTTTTACGGATTTTCTCTATTTCTATTTCGTGAATTTTCCTAACTTTTTTCGTGACAGGAAAGGGAAGATAGTCCTCCCGATCGATTTTTTTTATCATTATTTTCCATGTCCAAAACCGTTTAAATATTTCCGAATTCCTTTGCGTTCTTTATCTAGCTTTTGAGGGGGGACAACGGGGGTGAATTTTTTTTCAATGTCAGATATTTTTCACTATTTTTACGGGTTTTTTTGATTTTCCAACTTGTTTCGAGAAAAAGGGGGGTGAGCCCCCATACCTATTTTTTTTTTTTCGCTGTAATTTTTCACGTCCAAATCCGTCAAGAAAACTTCCGAAACCCTACGCGTTCTCTATCTTGTTTTCGGGAGCAGAGGGGAACAATTTCTTTTTTTAATTCATGATATTCAACGGTCAGATATTTTTCACTATTTTAACGGATTTTTCCGATTTTAATTTCGCGAGTTTTATCATTTTTTCCGAAAAAAAGGGATGGACGAGCACCCCCTACCTAATTTTTTTATTGAAATTTTTGACGTTCCCTATCTAGCTTTCGGGGGCAGGGGGGGGGAGAACGTTAATGTTTTCATCGGAACTGAACCTACATGTAAAATTTCAATTCCATAGGATAAGAGGGAGTGGTTCTAATTCAGCTTGCGAAATTTGTACCCATCTAACACACACACAAACACACAGAGCAAGTTAAATAAAAGTTTTTAATTAAAAAGACAGTGTCGGTTTTCATCCCAAAAATGCAAAACTTTTACACGAAGACGTAACAAAATTTATGAATGAAACACCCGCTGAAATATACATGATTAAGTTGGTAGCAATTTTTGAATCAGCTGGTGCCAACAGACGAAAAGAGCTGACGAAACTCACCATTTAGGTCGTAGACAACAAACATAACCTAATAATTTTCGATTTGAAGGTTGCGAAATTGAAGCAAGAACTGGAGGAGAGAGAACTTGATACTAGTGGTAAAAAGGCCGTGCTTCAGACAAGACTTGCTGAGGGATTAATCCAGGAGGGCGAGGATCCGGAAACATTTCTATTCGAAGTTTCTGGAATGGATATGAGTTCCATAAAAGAGGAACTTCAAGAAAACTCGAAAAATCTGCAAGAAAGACTGGAGAAATGCGAATACTCTCAAGGAAGAAATTCAAGAGAAACTTCTAGAAAATTCTGATAATTTGGAAGAAAAACTTCTAGAAAATTCGAATAATCTGGAAGAAAAACTTCAAGAAAAACTTCTAGAGAATTCGAAAAATCTGTAAGAAAAGCTGCTAGAAAATTCGAATAGTCTGAAAGAATAATTTCAAGATAGTTCGAGGAATTTGAGAGGAGAGATTCTAGAAAATTCGAAGGGTTTGAGGGAAGAGCTTCTAGAAAACTCGAAGAACATGAAAGAAGAACTTTGTGGCGTGGCGAACCGGTTAGTAGAAAGAATAGGGACTGTCGAGGAAGAGATGGGAAAATTGAAGGAAACAATCAGCGATGAAATCAGAGGCGGAATCGAGGAAGAAATCAACAAATTGAAGGAGAAAATCAGTAAGATGGAAAACCAGAATGACACTACCCACACCATAGAATCTGTAAATGAAAATTCAATGCTGGAACTGAGTTTGAACTTAGATGATGTTCAAAAGTGTTTGAAAGATGTAAAAATCAGTCCGGAAACAGGAAAACTCTATATGAAACCACCTCAGTTTGATAGAAAGACACCATAGACAAATTACCGCCGACAATTTGAAGCTGCAGCAAAGGCGAATGGATGGAATGCAGAAGAAAGAGCTGTAGCATTAACACTGGCGTTGCGTGGAGAAGCCACAATTATCTTACAAACCCTCACGGCACAAGAACAAGAGGACTACGAGCAGCTGATCAAACATCTAGAATTACGGTATGGACAGACCCATCTAGAACATGTGTACCACTCACAGCTGAAAAACCGCTTCCTGAAATCAAGCGAATCCTTACAGGAATTTGAAGCAGACATTGCACGCTTGGTTCGCCTTGCATACCCAGCTACACCGGAAAAGGTAATGGAGCGACTAGCAGTTCAGGCCTTCTTAGATGGACTTCGTGACCAGGAAACCAGACTAGCATTGACACTAGCTCGTCCAACACACCTCGTGGATGCACTGGCATGCGCTTTGGAATTTGAGGCGGCGAAACAATCCTGTAAGAGCCAAAGCAAGGTCCGGATGATGGAAGAAAACCGACAGGAGCCTTCCGGTCTTGAAGCTGCCATGAGGAAATGATGAAGGAAGTGTTGCCCGAGAAGAGATTAGTGAGATGCCGGAACTGTAGGAAACTTGGACACGTGCGTAGCCAATGTCCAACCCTCAAGAGGTCGAGACCAACGAAGGTTGTTGAGAAGAGGCAATCGTCGGCCTATACTCAGAAAGCCCCGGTGAACAATGCATACGTCGCTGTCCTCCAACGACAGAACAAAGGAGCCTTCGTAGACGGTTTCATCAACAACAAGCCTTGCGCAATGTTGCTGGATACAGGTGCGACTAGGACAATCCTTGGGCCTGCATTCACTAAAACATCAGAGAGAATAGAACCATCATCCTGGAAGCTACGCACAGCAACAGGGGAGCCTGTCACTGTACATGGTGAGCTACCGATTGAACTGATTCTAGGCAGCACAAAAGTAAAACATCGGGCATTAGTAGCTGACATTGAGTACGATGCAATTATTGGAATGGACATCATGAATTCCAGAGGGTTTGAATTGAATTTTAAAGATGGCGTCCTACGTGTGAACGGAGAAGAGTTGGTGCTACATGGAAGAAGTGAAGAGATGATTCGTGTTCTGCTGACTGAAGATGTAAGTGTACCCGAGAGGGCTGAGACCATACTGGAGGCTCGCTTGGACGGAGGTGCGAGCGATGGAAGCGTGGTGATGTTCGATACCAAGCTTCATGATGAGAAAATTGGACGAGGCGAGACTTTGTTGTGTGCTGATAAATTTGTGCCAGTAAGGGTAATGAATGTCAATTTTTACCCAGTGACCTTGAAGAAAGGAACTGTTTTGGGGCACTGCTCGTCAATTTCCTCTGTGATCAGGAGTGTACACGGTACTGTTAGTCAAGACAACAACCTGACAGCGGAACTGGAAAAATTGGTTACCATCTCTTCCAAGGGCATTAAACCAGCCCAACAGCCCAGATTGAGAGAATAAGTCAGGAAGTACCAAGACATCTTTGACACCGGACAAGGAAAAGGGGGTCGAACGAATGTAGTTCAATATAAAATTGATACTGGGGATGCCCGACCAATCCGACAATCAGCTAGAAGACTTCCTCTTGCCAAGAAGGAAGAAGCTGACAAAATAGTCAGTGATATGGGGAAAGATGGAGTTATTGAACCATCCGACAGTCCATGGTCCTCTCCAGTCGTGCTGGTGAAGAAGAAAGATGGATCAACACGCTTTTGCGTAGACTATCGTCAACTGAACAACGTGACGAAGAAAGACAGTTACCCTCTTCCGAGAATAGACGACACCCTAGACACGTTGGCTGGCTCCACTATTTTCTGGACCCTTGATCTGAAGAATGGATATTGGCAGGTAGAACTGGCTTCAGAAGATAGAGAAAAGACAGCCTTCACCATCGGCTCAGGACTGTGGCATTTCACCGTTATGCCATTCGGGCTTTGTAATGCTCCAGCCACATTCGAGAGATTAATGGAGACGGTTCTGAAAGGACTTTTACGGAGGACGCGTTTGGTATTACTCGACGACATTATTGTAGTTGGCAAATCGTTCGAAGACCACGTAAAAAACCTGGAGGAGGTATTCCTGCGACTGAGAAACTCTGGATTGAAGCTGAGCCCCAAGAAGTGCCACCTGTTCCAAAAAGAAGTACCTTACCTTGGCCATGTTGTCTCTGGGCACGCAGTAGCAGTGGATGACGAAAAGATCAAAGCAGTGAAGAAGTGGCCTATTCCGAAAGACATACACCAACTACGTAGTTTCCTTGGTTTGTGCACATACTATCGCCGATATGTGCTGGGGTTCGCCAACATCGCTAAACCACTGACCAGGCTCACGGAAGGACAAACATAGTTCCAATGGTCCGAAGAATGCTAAGACTCGTTCAGGAAGCTGAAAGGGGCATTGATCAACGCACCGATTCTAAGTTATCCCCTTTCGAGTAGTAAATTCATTTTGGACACGGACGCCAGCTACGTGGGACTTGGAGCTGTCTTGTCCCAGATCCAGGATGGGCAAGAGAAGGTCATCGGATACTTCAGTAAAACTCTCAGTAAACCGGAGCGTAACTACTGTGTCACCAGACGAGAACTGTTGGCTGTTGTCAAGGGAGTAGAACACTTATAAATACGTGTACGGAAGAAGATTCCTGTTGAGGACTGTCTACGCAGCCCTTAAATGGCTTCTACAGTTCAAAAACCCAGATCACGGAAGTAAATACGTCCAGCAAGTGGGCCGAAGCCTATGCCCTGCCCAACCAGGAAGCCATCACCGTCGCGGATGTCTTGGTGAAATAGTGGATATGTCGATTCGGTGTCCCCTTGGAGCTACACTCGGACCAAGGCAGAAATTTCGAATCCAACCTGTTCCAAGAAATGTGCCAACTGCTGAACATCCGCAAGACGAGAACCACGGCTCTAGTCCACAGTCCGATGGAATGGTTGAGCGGATGAACAGGACTATCAATCGCCACTTGTCCAAGGTAGTCTCTGACCATCATAGAGACTGGGACCAGTATCTCCATTTGTTCCTGATGACCTACCGTTCTGCAGTACACGAGTCGACCGGCCAAACCCTTCTAGTATCATAATGGGCTGAGAGCTGCGACTTCCCTGTGACCTAAAGTTTGGGACACCACCAGGACAGGATACCGCGGGAGAGGACTACATCAGTAAACTCCGGCAGCGAATGGAGGACATCCACGAACGAGTCCGTTTGAATATTCAGAGTGCCAGCGACCGAATGAAAGCGACTTATGTCATCAATGCCGATGCTGGAGGATTTCAGGTTGGTGACCTAGTTTGGCTGTACAACCCGAAGCGTCGCCGGGGCCTGTCACCGAAATTACGGAATTCATGGGAAGGTCCGTACGAGATCGTCAAAAGGATAAACGACCTGCTTTACCGAATCCACAAGCCACCCAGAGGTGAACCCAGGGTCGTTCATTTCAACAGGTTGGCCCCTTACGCTGGAAACCATGACCAGGTCCGCACCCTTAGACCACCAGAGGATGCGATGACGTTCCAGAAATTCATGTCCTTATACTCAAATGGACAGAAAGTGTCACACGGGGTAACTCGAGAGGAGCCACGGGAACTTTTCAAAGAACCAGTCGATTACGCCCTAGCACACTGCGTCGCAGAAGATCTTCGAATGTCCAGAGGCATCGCTGTGGTGTTCTCCAAGAAATTTGGCCAACTCCAAGTACTACGAAAACAGAATCCAGAAATTGGAGGTGTGCTTCAGCTGAAGAAGGGCCAGAGGAACATCTACTACCTGGCGACCAAGAAGCATTCCCAAGATAAACCGTCCTATGAAGATGTCTGGAGGAGCCTCCCCAACTGAAAGATACGATGGTGGACCAGAATCTGGTGGACTTGGCAATCCCAAAATTATCCTGTGGTATTGATGGGCTGGATTGGAGAATTATAAGAAGTATGTTGGAGACGATATTCCGATCCGGCGGCGTCCAGATTTTGGTTTGCTGTAATCCTATTCCACGACCTAACATGAAGACTGTGGAGTGTTAATTCCATCGAACTTCACGATGCAGATATAGGGAGTCCTGCAAATATCGACACACTCCAAGGATGACATTTCGGGGCGATATATTTTTAAGAAGGGGCAATGTGGCGAAGCTGTGGGTGATGCCGGGCCCGAACGCTCACGCAGGCCGCATATGGCCTTCGAGGCGCTATGCACCGAAAAGAATCTGGACGATTCGAGGGCTTACGCAAAATTTCTACGAAATGAATGGTGGATATAAAAAGAAGAACCACGCAGCGGGGACAGACAGTCAGTGAAGTGAAAGTCGAATATAAATAGTAGAGTGATTGTTATATAAATTAGAGTATTGTGAATCATTGTATTTCGTAAAATAAATTATTTTAGAGTGAATCAGACTATAAATATTCTACACTACCTTCAACTACCCGTACTACGTTCAATTGTTTCAATAATGCATTCTTCTCCCGAGAAGGTTGTCATCCGTATAGAGATTCGAGGTGGTCAACGCGTTTCTATATAGAGGAAAATGCAAAAACGCTGTCGTATCTGGCATCGCGAGCCCGTTGTACAGGTCTGTAAACAACCTCTTAGAGATTCTTGGGGTAATATCGACAAAAATATTACTACCATGAATACACCTGATAGTCGCATTCGGTAAGACGTTTACAATTCCTAATAGGAGGTATTTGGCTTGCTGGTGGGATGTTAAGTTGTATTCCCAGAGTGGTTGTGATTGGGTGTTGGTTATTTATTATACTCAATGCGTAAGAAATCACTTCTGCGCATGGAAACACCATAATGATTCAGGTGGTTGTATGTGACTGATATCATATTATCGCGATCCATGAATGAATGAAACTTGAAAACTAAATTTTTTATACTAATTAGTTTCGTCTGCAATAATCCAACAGCCCCTTACGACTGTCAAATCACCCCTGCCTAACACCTGGCAAAGTTACTACTGCTCGATATATTGTCAAGTGTTCCCGATTTTTTGGGAAAAATGATTTTTTAAAGAATTTAATTTTGGTTAGCCGAGGAAATATCAAGCATAATAGTCCAAGATCCCAGGGCCGTCAGACATTACTTATTTTTAAACGAACGAAATGTGTACGATTGAGTAGTGTTAGTATGTACTATGTTCGTATGCCTACCTGCTAGCTTGTCCAGATGATCATTCTTCAGATATTAGGGAATCAAGGTACGCAAAAACACTACTAACTTAGTTGAATTGCCAGTCTACAGAATTGTTTCTATAACCCATGGTGGATCAGTGGACAGAGTATTTAGCTACCACCCCGGAGCTCCGAGTTCAAATCTCGTTTGCAACAATTTTTTTTCTTTTTTTTTTTAAACCCAGCAGATGCATCACATTAGGGTTAGCCATCTCGGTTGGAAACGTCTTCGACTCTGGGAGGATTTTTGTTCAAGAAGAAATTAAAAAAAAAACAGAATTTTTGTAAATAATAGTTATTTGTTTTACTAGGCATAAAAGCACAAGATTTAATGCCAAGGCATTAAATCTGATTTTCTGCCGTGTGAAACATATAATTTTTTCTTCAAATTTGTTCCAATTCCACGCAAAATCGACTTTTTCATATTTAAATTGCGTTTCATTATCAATATCCAAATAACTAAATTATTTTATCAAAGGTAACTGGGCCCTGCGTTACTATGTTTACCGCTGATGACGTTTGTTGAATATGTTTGTTTACTGTTTACTTTGTCATTGTCAATTTTGAAAAGTTGTCATGTTAGAAATGGATTTACTGCAAAGTGAGGATGAATTGATGCAATTAACACCACCTGAGATAAGAGACCAGGCGCGAGATGTGGAATTTAACCTTTTACCGGAAAAATCAAGAACTGTATATGAACTCACATACAGCAGATTCATGGAATATAGACAGAAGAAAAATATAGGATCTTTCTCTGAAAATGTGCTGATTGTCTATTTTTCCGATCTTTCAAAGAAATTGAACAAACTTTTTCTGCCTAGGCAGTAAAAGTGGACTTTTTCTGCCTAGGCATTAAAAGTACAACTTCTAAGCCTGCCAAGTGCCATTAAAAGGCCGCTTTTAATGTCATTTGGAGAAAAAAGATTTTGTTAAGATTTCCTTATGAGTAAAATCCCAGGGCCTTCAGACATAACTTATTTTTGAAAAGATGAATACTTAGGTTCTGAGTGGTGTCACATGTACTTTTAATACCTGCGTGCTTGTGGAGTTCGCTCTGTGACACCTGGACAGGTATCTAACTTGAATTTGTATGGCTGATTTGTATATATACAGGGTGGGGCACCGAAAACGAAACAGATCTAATATCTTCAGAACGCATGTGTTGTGAATAAAATGCAAAAACAGGTCGATTTTTAATCTAAGGGGAGCATCTTCCTATCATAACCTCAACTGTCATACCCCCCACCCCTTGGGCACTATCACCCAAACAATTTGAATAGGGAAAGTAGTAAGTGTGACACATCATTGAAAAGGCAATTTCATAAGGAATTCAGCCATGTCAAATTTTGCCACCTAACTTTTTATTTTGGCGCCCTCTTGCGGGAAAAATAACCGTTCCGTATTCCAAATTATAATACTGCATTTGCAAGCTATTTTGACATAAATTCGGTGACAATGCATTATGGAATTTTTCTAAGAGAAAAAACAAAATGGCGGCTCCAAAATGGCGGACATGATTTGCAATTATGGTCCGATTCGATTCAAAATTGATATGTGGTGGTTTTCGAAGTCGGAAATTATGATTTGTTCGTCTATGCAAAAAAACAAGATGGCTGCTCCAAAATGGCGGGCGAAATTTGTAATTCTGGTCTGGTGGTAGCTAGATACTCTGTCCACTGATCCACCATGGGTTATAGAAACAATTCTGTAGTCTGGCAATTCAACTAAGTGAGTAGTGTTTTTGCGTACCCTAATATCTGAAGAATGGTCATCTGGACAAGCTAGCAGGTAGGCATACGAACATAGTACATACTAACACTACTCAATCGTACACATTTCGTTCGTTTAAAAATAAGTAATGTCTGACGGCTCTGGGATCTTGCTCTATAACAGTTTGGCGACTTTTGTTGTTATAAATAGTTAACGGCGTTTTAAAAACACTCCCAAAATGAATGCAAATATTGATTATTCAAAGGAAGTTCTTCTCAAATTATTTATTATACACGAACAATGTGTCCTGAATTAACACCAATGAACGAGAGGAAGTTTGTAAGATTATAAAATGATTTCCTTAACTATGGCTAAAAGTGTCCATGGAGCAACTGTACCAAAAATCAGCATTTTATCTCGCATTCCAAGGTAAATAGCTAGATTCACAACAGAATTAGGAAGAATAAATATAAAAAAATTGTAAACAAAATATCACATTTTTTATAATAAATACTGGAAATTATGTCCATTACATTTTAAAATATGTTCTTGTTCCCGACTCTTGGTTGCTTTTTCAATTTCATGTGGATCCAGATCTTCAATATACCGCACTATTCGCCGTCACAGCTATTCTGTGGTAGGCACGGGAGTACTGTCACACCCTTTCTTTTAATACACCTTATGAAAAAAGTCAAGCGGCGTGAGATCGGGTGATATTGGTGGCCAATCGTTCGGCTCTAAACGCCCAAACCAACGATCGTCAAACATTTCGTAAAGTTTCCTGAAAACTTTCTGGGTGGAATGAGCTGGTGCTCCGTCCAGTTGAAAACACGAATTCCTATATTCCTGTAAAAGCAAATTTTCAAGGATATATCGGTAACAGTCGTCCCAAAATGAATGCAAATATTAATTATTCAAAGGAAGTTTTTCTGAAATTATTTATTATACACGAACAATGTGTCCTGAATTAACACCAATGAACGAGAGGAAGTTTGTAAGATTCGGTGTAAATTAAATACCTCGTGTTTGTCCAAACTACCATCATCACAATATCAGATTTTCATGAATTGAGAGTACTAATTTACTCTCAATTAGGGCCGTTTTCGACAATATTATTAACACAAATTATTTTTCATCTCGAAAACCGATAGAGATAGGTATAGGGCATCATCAACAAAAAACTGTTATTATAAAAGGGCGATTCTGAAAAATTCTTAATATCCGGGGTGTTCTATTTATAAAAATAAAGTTGACTTTTTGATAGAAGCGGCAACGTCGCAATGCAGAAAATTATTCTAAATCGATAGAGCAGATAAGGAAATGTAAGTTATGAAATTATCAGAAAAATCCTGCTTTGCGTTTTTCATAAATGTCTAACCTACCGTCGACCGTGAGTCACACTGTATATCAGTTATTAGGTTCCAGTTAAACTCTAGATAACTAACTAATAGTTTAGATGGTGAATGACATTCTTTAAATGGTGTTAGGAGGTTCGCATTCTAACCATTAGTTGATTAATCAGGAGCTTAACTGGAACCTGTGAAACTGGCCCTGAAACACTCAAAATGACAGCTGATTTGCCAATTCTATACGGAATTGAAGGAATCTATTTAGGTGTCAGAATTGACATGTATTAATTGCTAATAAACTATGTCTTGTTATATTGTTTTATTACTCCCGAATAAGATGCCTAAAAACCCTGGTATGTCGAGTGATTAGATTTTTCAGAAGACGAAACAAATGAAATAGTGTTCTGGTCCAGAGATGTCGCCTTCATAGAATTAGAGTCAGTAAAGACGCTACTGTGCTGGGGAAACATTTCTGATTATATAAAGTTTGTGAATATCGAATCGTTTTCTGTGTAGTTTGTACAATAATAATTTGATCATGTTCCGTTTTGAACAAAATAATTTATCTATATCTAGTACCAAAAGTGAGTACCACCATATTATGGAGATTACCACATAGTATCTTGTAGCCTCAACTATTATTAGAAAACTTTTCAATGAAACCCCTGGGCACAAAAATATCACACACGGAATTCCGCCATTCCTTCTCATATTAGCACAAGATTGATACTATTGACAGGTTCTAACGGTAAATTGTCATTAAGCCTAATTTCAATACTTCTAAATTAATTGCGTGGTTATTATTGTAGTTAATTGCATTTCAATGAAAAAATAATAAGCCTGTTCGTTTGTCATGCTCACATTGATCCAATCTGATTTGAGCAATTTTAGGTCGTTCGTGTTCTAGCAACTGCTCAGAGACCGTTCGTTTGTCAGGAGCAAGTTGCTACAGATCACATAAAGCAAGCTTTATCTGCTCTACCAATTTTCAGAGAACAGAAAAATCATAGCAAAGTGATCAGGAAGTAAGGCCAACAAAGGGAGAGGTGGAACGAAGCCCCTCTCATGCACCACGGGAAAACATACATTAAAGAACCGTCAAAAAACAAAACGGAAGAACTACTCAAGCTGAGCAGGAATCAAGTTAGAACATAACCGGCCTTCTCACTGGTCACAGCCCAATGAGAAAACACCTGCACAAAATGGGGCTGTGCAACGGAGAACTTTCCTGCAGACAATGTGGCAAAGGGACAGAAACAGCCAAACACGTACTGTCAGAATGCGAGGCATTAGATCGCAAGAGACAGGCAATATTCGGGAAACCCAGGCTATCTCCCGAAGAATACAGCAGTCAACCGGTGAAGAACCTGTAGGGACTGGTACAGGGGACTAGACTTACGGAGTGGGTGCTGTGAAACCAACTGGAATGCACAAAAAGCCCAAGAGGCTGAGGTGCAGCTGGTGACAGGACCAGCATCCGAAGGGGAAAAAAAGTTTAGTAGTAGCTTTGCCAAACTATGATAAAATAATTAGCTTATGTTTTGCTTAGTGTTCGTTTGAGTTTGAGTAATGAATATTGGACCATAAAAATCAAATCAGTTACGTCACATTTGGGTGATTTTCATGTTTTTTGGGCATGCTGAGCATTTCAAACGAACAGGACTAATATAAATAAGCCGAAAATGTAACAAACAAAACTGATTGATGACAGTTATTCAGTAAATTCTAATGAATATGTTGCCTTATTCATTTCATTCGTGAAACTTATTTTCTTGTAAATTTACCCTAACAAGAGAACTAACCGAGATGCTACACGCAATTTTGGAAAACAGATCAGGATTTCATTTGTTTTCTCTTAGTCAAGCTGGTGAATATCTCCCGTTTTATCCCACAGTTTTGCAGGTATGAGTCGACACACCAGAGTTTATAGAAATCTTACTCCCGAATAAAACACATCGGTGCACACGGCCATCGCAATTTCTGACAATAACCAAAATAATTATAAAACTATCTGGTTTTGCAATGTTTCTGAACACTATTTTTCTTAAATCCTTCTTTTCTTTGATACATCCCTACGAAAACGATTTTTGTCCTGATGCTTCATTTAGTAATTGGTTACACCCTCTCTGCCTTGAGAATGAATTACATGCAACATCTGGAAGCCATAAATGCCGACGGCAAAACTTGGCCTGACTCCGGTTCAATATCATATGTTTCGTTGGGACATATGATATTATGGTTGAATGAGTTTTCCTGAAAGATCGATTTCATGTGCGTTAAAACAAGGTGTTTCCTAGTTTGACACATGCAGAGTTTATAGCAAAGAATTTGAAATGGAAAATGTTACTTTATTCCAAATAGTGTACTGTTGAGCGAACTTGGTACACAGTGTGTTTCACAAAAGTGGAATATCGGCGACAAAAAGTGAAATATCGGCGACAAAAAGTGGAATATCGGAATAATGGTCGGCAGATATTCCACTTTTCCACAGCCTACTACGTTAACAGAAAATAAGACCCCAAAAATAACAAAAGCATTTTTTTACGAAAAACACAAATATCTCCTTTGATTCAGGCACATCTAGAACCCCCCAAATCCCATATTTCAATATCGTAACATGTGTTCACAATTTGAGTGCAAAAAATAAAAATTCTACTTTTTGAGACTACCCTTTGTAAACACTACTGAGTGTATGGAAAATTTTAGATTGCCAATAGATCAAGAGTCACCTATAATGTATCAATTCACACAATATCATCCGCTTATCTCGTACAATGGACCAACATCTCGAATTTTGTGAAAACACCACTACAGTAGTTCTGAAAATAGCTTCATCGCATTATTTCAGACCAGAAAGTTCTATAATTGAATAATTTCCTTGGCGCCATAATGTATATTTTTCGTTGCAATGTTCCAAGGTATATATCGTGTACTATTTTCATCAAGATTTCAATCCCAAATCCCAACTTCACAAAATTTGGTGGAAATATAACTTATGAAATGGACGGAACAAATCAACTTTGTTACAAAAAAGCTCAGAGTATTAATGCTCACTTTTTATGAACTACATGAAATTCTAACAAAAAAAAATCGTTTAATACTTTATACATCTCTTGCCGAATCTATAATATAATATTGTATTCCTGCTTGGGGTGCAACATTCAAAATTGCTATTAGCCCGTTACAAACCGCCCAAAACATTCTATTAAAAAGTATCTTTAAAAAAATAGACTCTTTTCAACAAAAGAGTTATATCAAGAAACCAACATGTTAAATATTCATTCACTATACACTCATAACTGCTTGATAATAATGTTCCAAAAACTAGCAGATTTCACACAGAAACAATCAAGAGTAACTCGATCAAAAATGAACCTGGGCGCAAAAATTGAATTCTTTAATAAAACTGTCACCCAAAATTCTTTTCTCTTTTATGGTCCAAAAATATTCAACATTTTACCAAAAAAACTAAAAGATATAACCTCCTTCAAACTATTCAAAAAAGAGGCGAAAAAATATGTACATAATCATCCAGAAAAATTTCTATTTTCATACTGAAATAAATACCTACTTACTTTTAATTGTACATATTTGAGTATATAAGCTCCTCACATACTATACCAAAAATTCACAATACCATACATATTACATAGCTCAGGTTCCGGTATTGCTGAGCAGTGCTGCCCGGTGGGTGTGGTCTCTCTCTCTCCCCATAGAAACTGTGTGGGGAGGGAGGGACTACATTTGCTGAGCGCTGCTGTTCGGTAGTATCGAAA
Organism: Chrysolina oricalcia; assembly: GCA_944452925.2. Taxonomy (NCBI): domain Eukaryota; kingdom Metazoa; phylum Arthropoda; class Insecta; order Coleoptera; family Chrysomelidae; genus Chrysolina; species Chrysolina oricalcia. The sequence continues at coordinate 35,351,886 of OX101811.2, read as the reverse complement.
CCTGAGGCAAAAACGGTTATACCCAATCAACGTGTTTGAAATTGTCCATTCTTATTTGAATTTGTAATTTCAATTTATTTTTTAAATATATTTTTTTTCTTCTCTTCTCACTCTCACTCTTCGTAAAAATGTAAGTAAACTGCACTTGCCATCGAACACCATTGCATATAAGACATACAATTTGTACAAATGAATTGCCGATTTAGACATCACAAAACAGGCTACAAAACCTAGCGTGAGTCTACTCCAGTAAGTCATTTAAACCTCATACAACTGTCCACTCGTCTACAAAAGCTCTGTATATAGTTTAGATATGTTAGTGAACTTGAGAATGGTTTTTAAATGACAATTTCTGTATTCTTTTGTGAAAATGAATCTTGAAATCTTAAAAAAAAAATGTTTATGTTTCAAGTAATCTGTAATTTTTTTGTATCATAATACAGATTTTTCCTTTTTTTTTTCGACAAATTCCGAAAAAACTGAAAACTTTCACCGGTGAAATTTGTCTTTTCAAGCTCGCCAGTCGCCATTTTTTCCGTTGAAGCGTCTACTCTTAGATTATGTAATAAAAGAGTAGCACTACTATGGAATTTTTTTCCAGAAACCGCGAAAAAATTAAAAACAGATTTTCAAAAATCAATTTTTTTATTTGTGTTCTGAACTCATATTTATGTATTAAAATTATTGATATTAACAGTTGAAACCTTCCGAGAATATTCATTTCATGTTGGGCCAATCAATAGAGCATTTTTTCCTAACAAAAATACTAGTGGAAAACTGACTATACCATCAAATGGAAGACAGTCCGTAGTTTATATTCTGTTTTCGACTCGCAACTGTCATTTATTAATTTGTTATAAACATTTAAATAACATGAAACGTGTTTTTTAATATTGTTTTGCTCATAAAATGAAAACTAATAGAGCAATAATTGTAGATAATTGAAATACGAACAAAATGGCATGCTTTACGACCCTGTCGGATCATTAGTAGCAGAGGGAAACCAGAAAAACCGGAAAATTCAACGATTTTTTAAAAAATTCATAACTCCGACATCTTTAAAGAAATAGGGTTGGCCTTTCTCATGATAGTATTGAATCATGTGTACTTTGTGTGTGCACAAAACAGACTCTGACGGATCATTAGTTTTGGCACAATTGCAATTTGAATTTTTTTTTTGCACCATTTTGTAGCGTGCCTGGATGCTCTAGTGATGGTCCGATTTCAATTTCTAAAACAGATTTTGAAAGTGGAAATACAGTACCACAAAACTTGGTCATAGTACCATTCACCAGGAAAAGAAAGCTGGAACATTTAATACCTCCTTCCATCAATGGGGTAACAATTCCTTTCGCTATTGAAGCAAAATATCTGGGAATAACCCTGGATAAAATACTAAATTGGAACTCGCACTTGGAAAAGACTATCCGGAAGAGCCTATCATTATGGACATGCCGCAGAAAATGTGGCAAATCATGGGACATGTCACCAAAACACGTATATTGGTTGTGCGTGACCGTCATACGTCCAATGATAACGTATGGCTCTATAGTCTGGAGGAGCAGGGGTCATAAAAAATGGCCATTGCTAAACTTAACGGACTACAGAGACAAGCGTGCCTGGCGATTACTGGAAGCATTCGCTCCACGCCAACGGCAGCAATGGAAGCCTTCCTTGGATTACTTCCTCTCCACATAGTTCTGGAGAAAGAGGCAAGATGGGCAACATACAGACCAAGCGGCCATTAGTGTACCGCAGGCATGTGTCATGAGAGGCAGCAGCATGCTGGAGGGTATACTAGCTCACAACATTCTAGGAATGCCCTCAGACATCATGCCTAAAACTATCAACCTTCACACGTCCTACACTGTTGTCTTTCCCGAAAGAGAAGACTAGGTTCGGAATGAAACCAACCTATCTAGGGCAAATAAACGTTGGTTCACCGATGGTTCCAAAACTCTGGAAGGCGTCGGAGCCGGAATATATGGGATGAACCCAGTAGTGAAACGCTCGTTCAGTATGGGTAAACTAGCTACGATATTTCAGGCAGAGGTATATGCCATTGAAATGTGTTCCAGGGAGCTGGAAAATCGACACCACACACGAAAAACAATAAAAATATTTTCAGATAGTCAAGCAGCACTGAAAGCGCTTGAATCCAACTGCTTTAAATCGAGGGCAGTATGGAACTGCAGAGACACCTTAAACCGACTGGCGCAACGCAACAACGTTACCCTAGTCTGGATACCAGGTCACATAGGCCTAGAAGGAAACGAAAGAGCGGACGCCCTAGCAAAAGGGGGGGGGCAAAACAACTTTCACTGGACCAGAACCGGTAATCGGTTTAGCATATATTACTGCCAAGAATGTCATAACAGCAGACAATGAAAGACTCGAGTACTAGCGTAGTCTACCGGGCCTTGCCCATTCCAAAGCAACTTGTACAAGGAAAAAACAGGTCTCTGACAAACTGCTAGAACTCAGTAGAGCGCATCTCAGAGTTATAGTAGGTATAGTAGGTATGCATGGAGGATGATGAAACGGCTAAACACATTCTGTATTTACCGATACGACTGTAAGGCCAGAAAATCTGGTAAATTGTTCTCCCAATGCTTTCCTCAATTTCGTCAAGAGATTGGATATACTGGGAGAGATATAACCATAGGGTGAGCCACAATAGGCCATTGATCGTAGTGGAGGGCATGATACTCACGTTCAAACCTAACCACAAAACTTATATTCTCATTTTGCGCTAAAATGCTGTGAAATAGGTGAAAAATGCTTGCAAACATGAATATGTAATGGCCAAGCTGGTGAAAGCGATCGAGTGGTAGGAGTGAGCGGGAGATGAGGGGAAGCGTATTATCACGTAACCCGTTCATTAGAAGAATACCCCTCATCTCCCGGACTCTCCTTCTACTCAGCAGCTAACGCAGGCTCGGCCGTTTTCAGTCATGTTTGCATGCATTTTTCACCGATTTCGAACCATTGTAGCTCAAAATGAGAATAATCGTTTTGTAGTACTATACTTCTACTTTCACTGTTTGAGAAATAGAAATCGGGCAACCACTAGAGTATCCAGGCACGTTGCAAGATAGTGCAAAAAAACAATTTAAATTGCAATTGTGCCAAAACTAACGATCCGACAGCGCCTGTTTTGTGCATACATAAAGTACACATGATTCAATACTTTATGTTATTAATTTTTCAAAAAATCGCAATATTTTCCGGTTTTTCCAGTTTGTCTCCTTTACTAATGGTCGGACAGGGTTGTGAAACATCACATTTTATTCGTTTTTCAATTATCTACAATTCTTCTCATTGGAGCAACCAGATTGCTATATCAGTTTTTATTTTATAAGCAAAACAATTAAAAAAGCACATTTTTTGTTATTTAAATGTTTATAACAAATTAATAAATGACAGTTGCAAGTTGAAAACATAACACAATATAACTACGAACTGTTTTTCATGTGATGGCATAGTCGGTTCCTATAAGTATTTTTGTTAGAAACTCACCCATTTTATGCTCTATTGCTTGGTGTATGTTACCTCAGTAGGTACAAAGAATAAACAAGGACATGAACAAGGACATGAATAAGGATTTGATTATGATAGAATGCCGAAAGGAGGTGAACTTTTGGGGGTAAAAATGGTTTCTCACGATTTGCAGCGAAAATTAACCACCTACAAAAAAAAGTGGCCGGAAAAAGTTGTTGGGAATAAAAAGATCTACAACTTCTTGTATTTAACATTTTTCTACATAACCTCAAATTTTCCGGGGAAATCGGAAAAACCATTTTAATTTGGCTTAAATATTTTTCTTGTGTAAAAATTTGTTTGTCGCAAAATTTAGTGTTCTAAATTAGACGTAATAACTATATTTTCACCAAATTTTGTGAAAAAAATCTGCTAGAGAAACTAATTAAAAACTGAAAAATCGGGTTATCCGATTTTCCTGGAAAATTTGAGTTTATGTGGAATAATGTTAGATACAAAAGTTGTACATCTTTTTATTATACAACTTTGCAATTCAACTTTTTTCGAGAGAAGGTCAACTTTCGTTGCAATGCGCGAAAAACCGTGAAATACCACTTTCAACCCCTAAAGTTCACCCCTCCATTTTGTCGACACCAAATTATTTTTCACTTCAATATTTTTCTCCTCTTCCATTAGGTCTCATGGTGTTAATTTTTTTTTATCTCAAAAATACATCAGCACTGGTCTTTTCAGCGATTATTTTCAGTTTAGTCGAAGAGAAAAAAATGAAGACGTTATAGACCGGGATCCCACATCTATTTTCAAAAATAATCAATAACAGGCTGAATCTTCCTGAGTAGCTTCATTTTGCCGAGACGCCCAACTTTTTCCTCTACGAAAATTCTCGATAGTGGTAGCTAATAAAATGCGCAGGCGTCAATCAAGTCGATTTGGTGAGTGCAAAAAGTCATTAATAACAGTTAGTTTTTCAGTTGAACCAAAATGGTAGGACTGAAGAGTCATCCACTCCCAACATGTACCAATGACGTGGTCATAAAAAATCATTATTAACCAGCGGATTTTTTTACCGTTGCTTGGTTGATATTCGTATAATTGAAAGGTCATATTGTCCTAAAAATTGAATGGTAGGTGTTCGCAGTCCTACGCTCCGAAATTGTCAGTTCCACGAAAATTCTTAATATTAGTAGCTAATGAACTGCGTAGGCGAAAGTCATGTTGATTTGGTGAGCGGAAGAACCCGACAAACTATTATTCAAGCAACGATGGCCGCGAAATTTTCAAAAAATATTGGTAGTTACTTTTTTGAGATAGCTCTGACCAGGAATTGTTTGACTATACTGTGATCATGAGAAAAACGTTGAGACATACTTGTAATAAACAGCTGAATTTGTTGAAACAGTGGCTACTAAAATTGATGAAAAAAACTAGAGGCCACATTTAAAACAATAAAGTTGACGATGGAATTTAATGAACAGAACGTCGCATTGGAAATTGGTTCATATGAGATTACAACAAATATAAAACAGTATTGAAAGTTCTTCTGACTTTTTTTGAAAGTACACTGACGGGAATTGTATGACCAAATATTGATGATGTTTTTCAAAAAAAACGTCAAGAAACACATATATTGTAATACATAGGTGAATTTTTAATGAAAGTGGCTACAAAAATCGATGAAAAAAACTGGAGTTCGTATTTGAAAAAATTAAGTTGATGATGGAATATAATGAACTAAACGACGCATTGAAAATTGTTTTATATCATATTATAACAGATATGAAACATTATTGAAAGTTCCTCTGAATGATATAAAAAAATATCATTCGAAATGGAGGCGGTAGAGCCATAAAACGAAATTCGACAATTTCAGTTTTTGGCGAATATCTCAATAACAAACATTGATATTCAAGATCTGAAAAAACCTTATTATTGCTCCCCAAAATAGAAAACTTTTGTCCGATTTAACCGACCTTGTAGGTGTCTCCGTTTCCGCCATAGCAATAGTATGTCATCAGCTAAAAAGTATATAAAATGTTGAACCCCTTATTACTTCAAACACCTCGTATGCTTAGATGTATCATATTTTGATCGATCAGCTTCTATTCTGATTGATCGTCAATGATAAACTAAGTCAACTCATACACTCGTAGGCGAATTCATACACAGGAGAGTTGATTATATTTTTGACTACCTTGTGGAAAAACAGTTTCGTTTTTTCTGTATTATGAAACATATTTCTCATGAATGTTAGTAATGACCAGTCGCTCACTAGTTCAATATTGAATATTATTATGAATGGTACATTAATATTTTTTTATACATTCAAATTTTTCCGTTAACTAGTTCTCGTTCCCTTACGAACGACAGCCCTCTAAAGACGAAACATGTGTGATCCTTGAATTAACGAATTCTTACTTTTTACGTGCTATTCCACTTTCTCGGGCCATCAGAGAAATATCTGCAGTCGCTAGGCTTCGAACCCACGACCGGCGACCAGAGTGGATAAAAGATCGGTACTTTAAAGACTTGGCCACTTGACCCCCATGAAATATAATATCTTCTTTCGAACTGGACTTTTTGAGGCCTCTGGAGACACCGTACATCCTATTTTACCGTAGAGCAGATTTTCACAATTCGTCTGACCTCTTTGAAAGTTTTCAATTATAAATTTCAGCTCTTCAGACGACGATGTGGTGTTGCAGGTTTTTCCTGGTTTCCCTGCATCTGTGAAAGCGAATGCGACATCATTTAAGCCGCCTCGGAGGGCAGATTGATTATTTCAATGTTTTTACTTTGTTACTGTTGTTTTCAATATGTTTACGGAAATTATGAACTCTAAACAAAATTTCCCACTTTTTTTATCAACTTTTCACGTAAATTATGATATTTTTGAATTGAACAAACAATTATACATTGAAAGTAACATTACTCTACGATTAAAGTATATTAAATTTGCCAAACCACAATTTCAAAATAATTCGTTATTTTGAATAATTTTTGTAGGACTAGCGATACATACCCGTTTTTTTGTAGGACACTGTATTATTTAGGTGAAGAATACACTAACTTTTCATGTGATATCATTGTCCTACAGTTACTATTACATTTTTATTTACCATGGAATTGACAATTTCGGAGCGTAGGACTGGGAACACCTACAATTCAATTTGTAGGACAATATGACCATTCAATTATACGAATATTAACCAAGCAACGGTGAAAAAATCCGCTGGTTACTAATGATTTTTTATGACCACGTCATTGGTACATGTTGGGAGTGGGGGATTCTTTAGTCCTACCATCCATTTTGTAAGACAAAAGTTTTTTCGATTACTTTATCGAATTATTTCGTGGTTCAACCGAAAAACTAACTGTTATCAATAACTTTTTTGCACTCACCAAATCGACATGATCAACGCCTGCGGATTTTATTAGCTACCACTATCGAGAATTTTCGTAAAGGAAAAAGTTGGTCGTCTCGGCAAAATGAAGCTACTCATGAAGATTCAGCCTGTTATTAATAATTTTTGAAAATAGGCGTGGGATCCCGGTCTATTATTATTACTATTAAATATGAATCGTCATCTAAAATAAATAGTAATTATCGAAAATGTCAGTGTAGTTTGTGTTCGAATGCATAAACCAGGAAGTGTTAGAACTCATTCCATTTTAATCGTATGTATAAGTCAATTCCAGACTCCAGGACTGGTCCAGACACTCCCTGTGAAATAATTATCAGATAGGTAAGGTCTCGAGTACGCGTCTAGGAAGTAGCCATTCTATTCTAATTATTCTTCATTTACTCAGCGAGATGAGGCCGTCTGTAAAAAGGCTGTTGGTTTCTTCAGGTGCTCGATAGACCAGACACGCACGACGTCTCGCGCGTTCAGACGCTATACAGGACGTTGGAAAAAGCTGGAATATTGGTAGGGGGTCGTTATGTTATTAGCATCGCCAGTCTGATCGACTTGTCTTACGGGATATATCGCTTGATTGACTGATTTGACGTCTATTAGTTTGAATAAATATTATTGGCCGCTAATGTTGTTCCTAATTTGCTACATCGCTTATATAATTCTGGTAAATTATCTTCGAGATTCATTAGTGATGATTATCGCAGTTAACTTATCAAACAAATGAGACACTTACATCCAAGTTGGCAACAAAATGTTTCATTAGACCATGTGATTTATTAATTTATATTATTTTTGAAAGACCCGCGACGTGACATTTGAGATCAAGATGTTTTTCATAACAATAATGTATATATACAGGGTGGTAATTAAGTACGTTGACAAACTTCGGGAGGCGATTCTTTGAAAGTTTTCAGGACAAAAATTAATGGTTTAACTTGATATAAAGTGTAGTAATATATAAATTGTAGTATAAAGTAATAGTTTCTCAGTTGGAATGGGGTTCAAAAAAAAACTATACCTTGCCGAATTTAGTATTCCATTAAGTTCATCCTCTGGACTCGAAGAGTTAGCTCTTCTGAGTTGAATAACAAGTAAATAAAAGAAACAAAACGTATTTATATAATAAATTCAGGAACAACAAGCAGAAACAGAGACACAGAAGGGTACATACTGAAATGATCGAATTCAACATCTGTCATAATATATTTTCTCAAATCAAATAGGTGTATGTGTTTTTGAAATAATTGAATGTCAAATTAAACTCTTTATACTAATGATAATATTTAACATTTATATTTTATTGTTCTTCTGGGAAAAGATAGTTTTTATGTATGTTTTTTTTATCGTGTTTCTGAATATTTTCTGTTCCTTTATATGAAGTTTCTTTTAAAAATTTCTGGAGCTGGGATGGTACCAAGTTGGCGGTTAATGCACTCTACAGTTAAAAACAAATTAACGTCAGTAGGAAGTAGTCTAATTGGAATTGTAAGGAGAGGTGTAGGAAAGAAGATGTCATTAAACGAATCCTACCGTTTTCTCGAGACTTAAAAATGTGTAAAATCGTCTATCTGGCAGACTACCTTACGGCATATGTCTTCAAATACGAAGTAATTTTTGTGTTACGCTTATTAGTTTGAATAAATATTATTGCATGTTGTTGTTTTACTTGGACGTACAATTCCGCACAAAATTATTATTCATTATTGTTGGAAACTTCCTCGAAATGCAATTTTCTGTTTTTATGCATACCATGCTGAACTAGCCTTGGTTCTAGCACTTGCCAAACACTGGGAAGGTGTACACTAAGAAAGCATATGATCATAAGAGATTACGGCACACACTGGCGGGAATGATTGTCAACCAATTCAGAGTATACAGTGAGCACGTAAAGGTTGGAACAAATTCGTTAAAAGCTTGATATGACCATTATACATTTTGTTAAAGGCGAGACCCTATTTTTATAATACCTTCAAAAAGAACGCAATTTCTTGTGTATAGATATCATATTATGTTATTCAGTGTGTTTCACTTATCATAGAAACACTCTCGTATCTTTCGTCATCATTGACGTAGAACCATGATATTTTCAGGATCGATAGATACACTAGAAATGAACTCACTGCACATGGTTCATTCTACGTGAAGTACTCTGCACGTTCAGGATACCCAAATTACCACTGATATACCTGTCTTCTTGAAAATTTTCGGTCCTGAAAAACTCTAGTTTGTATCATGTCTCATGGAAACGCCCCCGTATTTTCCGTAATTTTCGACGTAGAACCATGAAACTCGCAGGATCGATCAGTCATCCTTCGTGATATACACTGCACGCCAGCAGCGATGAAAAAATGACCTCTTTTGTGCAGTTAGTTTATTTATAGTTTACCTATCGATCCTAAAAATTTCATGATTCTACGTCAAAAATTACGGAAGATACGAGGGTGTTTCTATGAGAAGTGAAACATACTGTATAACATGAGAAAAAATATGACATCCATACACAAAGGTATCATCAAAATAGGGTATTGCCATTTGAAAAAATTCGTGTCTGAGCTTTTTTCCCCATGGCCATTCAAGCTTTTAACGAATTTGTTTCAACCTTTACGTGCTCACTGTATATAAAACCGGCGTGAATATTCATAGTCAATAATTTTTCTGAAAAATTAGAAGAATTTGGCTTTAATTGATATTGGCGTTTGCTTTATTCTATTGTACCAGTTGTAGAAGTAACAGGACCAGATTGACGAACTTTTTTCTGGTCGACTTCTGTCGTCAGAAGCTGATGAGTTTGATGAATTTCCAATAAATGTTCAAAATATTTAGGTGAGAACTTCCGGTAGAAACGAGTTTTTTGAAGTTACAAAGCAAACACCTGACGGATACGTATTCTTATTTCAACAAAAATATTGTTCTCAAATGAAAGAATAGTGACAGCTGAATTATAAACAATCTTTACTTCCACGAAACATTTTCGTCGGCAGGTCTCCAACAGAAAACCTAGAGATGGCGCTGTGAATTACTTCTAACAGATATAATTCAAGTGTCGTAGTGGTCGGTATTGTTTCCTATTGGAAAATTGCCGACAAAAATATCATATTGTAAACGTTGATGCGAACCATTTTCCAGACATTGTCCAATAATGATCTTACGTCAACCAACAGTGAATTTCTTCAAAATGAAATACCAAATAATAGGTAACAAGGCTCAAGACATTTCTATATAGGCTGTATTTTATACGTCGTGCCACTATTGGTTTCTCGAAAACGGTGAATGCGATAAAGTAAGTTCAGTTAGATAAAAAAAGAGACAATCAAACTAGCTCTAAATTTAAAATGTCACAAACCGTTTTAAAATATTTGAAAAAAGACTAAAATGGCTGGGTTTATTTTCCTTCTGCAGAAATTAAGAAAATATATTTCCTTAACTTTTTCTTATGCGCGTTTTCTTTCATTTCGTCCACGTCAGTTTTCAATGCAACGTCTTGTTCTTCGAGGGCCACTATAGTTTTTTCCAAAAGAAACGAGTATCTTTACAAGCTTTGTTACAAGATTTTATTTACCTATAACTTGCTTTGTTCGAAAGTCTGCCTATCCGGTTCGAAACTTTCAATCCAGTTTTCTTTTTTCGAAAGTAGTTGCGAAAACTCGCGAAAATTGAATCTAAAAATAACTTTAAAAATATCTTACCAACGAATAATTTTATTCCAAATAATTTTACCACCCTGCCCCCGGAAGGGTGGATAGAGAACGCGTAAAATTTCGGTTCGGACCATTTTATGTTTGGGGCTACCCCTATTTTGTTGGTTGATCGACGGTCGAAAATAGAAAGGCAAAAAGTACAAAAATTATCTATTTCCTTTTTGCTTAGTTGGTGAACAATACAGGATTTTCCTGATCGTGCGAACCTAAAGATTGAAAAATTACCTTCGAGATATACCTATCATCATAACGAAAGTAAAAAATAATTATGTGAAAAATAATATCGTTATCATCACTGGTTATTTGCTTTCAAAGGAGTCTGGTCTCTCAAGCACCATTCAGTTTGAAGCACTAATTTTCCTGGCGTTGTCGTCAGCCCACCTTTCTAGTGCAGTTTAGGTCTTCTACGACCTCCGTTTTTGAGGATTGCCACAGATTAAGTTGTGGTATTGCTTTAAAATATCTTCTGGGTAGATAATATTAGGCCATATTATCTACCCACTTGTTTCTAAACTTGATGTCAGTTTCTATGTCAATGTTTTCAAAAATGTACCGGCTGAGAATCTAACGGTATTTCAATTATATACAACAAAAAAGAGAGTAGGAGATCCAACTTTTCACCTTTAGTAGTTTTTCAACTTTTTTAACCATCATGTCGTAATACAGGAAGTTCATGATTTCAAACAATTGGAGATAAGTGAAACAAATACTCGAGTACTGGAAAAATATAATTACAATCTTTCGTAGGAATTATGCCTTGATAAGATAAAATACGTATTGTTTATTTATTTAATATCTATGGATCAACATCAATAATATGAGCGGAGCAGAAACATAGTTAACTGATATAGGAGATTCTTGGAAAAAAAATTATAGTTCCCAAATAGATTATCATGGTTATATTCTATATTACTTATTCTGCTGTGAAAATATTATTAATAATTATTATTGTTACGAACCTGGAACTCGACGAAAGTGTAGTGAATTTTTCTAGAAATGCTTAGAAACCTTCGATGAATTTGATGAAAACATCTAGGAGCACTACTTTTTGTTAGATCAGATATTCTCATTGTATTCTAAGATTTTCTTAATGGACCTTTCCACTAGATATGAGAAAACACTGTAAGAGAAACGCTAATATCACTCGGGATTTTTTTCTTCTGACCTTGAACTATCAAAAAATTTTAGGTACTAGTAAAGATTCAGAAAAATATACTTGAAAAACCAAATTTAAAGAGATGAAAGTCACAATGAAATCATAGACATTGCTATATCTTATTTGATTTCACCCGAAGAATAATGAGCGGTATTGCCAATGCTCGTTTCTCATCAAAAGGATGGTCAGTTCAGAAAATTTGAAAACTATAAATACAATAAAAATAGGTAAAATGCAGATTTTTTTCTCTGAGTTGATCAAGTGACAATCTTTTGATTATTTCTCAATGGCTTATATCAAGCTAGAAGCTGTATTTTTAAGGAGAACGGTATTGCCTGTTTCGGAACGTGGATTATAGTGGGGGGTGTTTCCGATGAACGTGACGTCAGCGGCACACTTTCAAATATGATATTTCTTCAAAATGAAAGAAATATAGTGGAACTCTTTGTTAAATGGACGTGTCAGACTAGAAACTATCGATTTAAATGAGTTTTGCAATTTATTTTTCGTTAATGTCCATTGTTCGAGAACTATATTTTCCTATATAAGCCATGCAATTGTAAGATGTAGTGGTAGGTGAGTAGTAGTTCAGTAATTCAATTATATTCTAATTTGTTTTTCTTCTCATGGAAACGTCTCCGCATCTTCCGTAGTTTTCGACGTAGAACTAGGAAATTTTCAGGGGTAATATAATAAGTGGTATGATTATTACCGATAATTTTTTGGAATATTAATGAATTGCAATCCCAAAGCTGAAAATACAACGAGTCCGCAGGACGAGTTGTATTTTCTTGCATTGGGATTGCCAATGAATTGATATTCCAAAAAATTATAGGTTATTAATCATACCACGAATCTATTTGAAATAAAGCAAAATCGTGTCACCGTTTTAATTTGAAGTAATTCACAGAAATCAAAATCTAACAACGTGAACACTAAAGAGAAAAATTGGGGTCATATTCCAGACATAATCTTTCAAAATATCAGCCAGCTCTACAATTGTGGTATTCGCATTGACAATATAACCCCTGTTTGTGCAAAAATTGTTTAATTGCCTGGTAATTGATTCTTTATTTCTGGCCGTATTCAACGGAACACTCTTTTCCACTGCTTCATCTATGATACCAATAGCCATTTGTCCCCAATGATCGCTCATATTGATTAAGAAATATAACTAGTCAAAACACAAAGATTTGACGTTTATAATTTAAATCACTATTTTCACTTGACAGCTAGTAAAACAAAAACTAAGCAGGTTTATCACCGTGAAAATACAGCGACAAGCTATATTTTCACTGTAATTCCGATTCTATTGGCTGAATTTCAAAATTTGAAATAGACTGATTGGTTGTTAAGCAAGGAGATATATTGTCAGGATATATACACTAGAAATGAACTCACTGCATCTAGTGGATCTATCGATCGTGGAAATTTCATGGTTCTACTTCAAAAATTATGAAAGATGCCGAGGTGTTTCCATGAGAAGTGAAACAAATTATAATTTTTCAGACTAAAAATTTTTCTGGAGAGAGGTGTATTAGTAGTAATTTTGGGAGCCTGAACACGAATCCGAAGGAATTTCGGGATCATTTTGGCCCCCAATACAACTTTCCTGAAAAATAGGTGGTTCCATCGCTGCTGGCGTGCAGTGTATATCATGTAGGATGGATGACCACTTTTGTGCAGTGAGTTTATTTCTAGTGTATCTATCGATCCTGGTTCTACGTCAAAAATACGTGGGTGTTTCCATGAGAAGTGAAACACACTGTATAATAGATTTTGTTTCTTATTTCTATGTTAAATCTTTCAAATGAACCGGTTGGATGTAAAGATGTACGTCAAACTGTATCCTGACCACCCGACTCTGACACTACCCAACCCACCCTTTTCCCATGAAATTCAATTTTTGTAGTATAGTATTCATGTTTATTCTACAAAAAATTAAATGTTCAGAATACAATTCGCCCCCGACCCGAACTGTTGAATAAATCATGGCCAACTTTTTGGTTGTACAAAGGAAACCTTCACAAAAGAACATCTGGACATCCCACATCACACCTTACAATAACACCCGTCTCGAGCGATTTTCGTCCTTAAATAGAAGAGGCTTTGGGAAGCTTAACAAACGCCTGCATGAGAAGAATTCTAAAGCCGCCACAGGGAGGTATTAGGCCAGATTAGAATTATAGTTATGGTAACTGGAGAAGATACATTGAAAAAATCGTGCATCTTTTGTTAGAGTGCCTATTTGGAAATTCTATACCATTGACACTGGGCAGTTTTTAAAATATGATGCCTTCCGTAAGTCTTGAGAATATAAGGTTTTGTGTTTGTGCTAGAGAAAATTTGAGATTTAAAATAAAGGCAGCCTCATGTGCTCATTTTTATCATCTGCCTTGTTTGACCAATTTCAAAATTCGAAACCGTGAACTTTCAATAGTGGATATAACGCATCTAAAGAATCAATTTCAGTAAATTCACTGATAAAAATATCAATAATCAAGAATGCTGTCGCTTTTTTAAGGTAGCAGGTTTACCCTCACTATTTACAAGAACTCCTAACTATATATTTAATTGTGATGGTCACATATCTTTTCATTTATATCCAATAATGAATCCTATTTCAAGATTCAGGAATTACTGAATGATTTCTATTAACTATTGTATTAACTCGATTCAGGTGACAATTTCCCTCATATTATATAAACCAATTAAGTGCCATCATTTTTTGAATTCAAACCAATGAGGAAAGAACTTTTCGAAAACACTGTCTCCAGCCCGTGGTATTTTCAAATCGGTGTTTCGCCTGTTCCTTATTTATACGTTTCCATAGCTACAATAATCACTGTGAATATAGAAACGTCAGTTTCATGGTTCAACTCTACAACTGACATTAATGACACAAGATGAACCATTCCTGCAATACTTATTCAGTCCATAATAATATAGTGTATTCGTGAAATTGTCTGATCGAAATATCCCTTCAAAATGCAGAATTTTCAAAATACTTTCACCTTGTCAGTCGCTCAAACTGTGTTGCTATACAAAACACCACTCGAGCAAGCTCTCGTGGTTTTTCTAAGCAACACAGTTTTCGTAACAGCAAGGTGAAATTATTTTTTGAAAATTCAGCATTTTGTCGGGATATTACTACTGAAAATAGCTTAGCATAGTGGAAATACTGTTGAACCTACTTTTTTTTATTTTATACCACAGTTGAAAGATGTAGCTCAAATTATTAATGAATTAGAAACCAGTTAAGTTCTGAAATATTAGAAATAAATTTTCTTATGTCTTGAGGGTAGTTTAATGGAAACACCAATTACCCTCGATATATTATTTATTAATATAATTCAGTGCTGATATTGTAAAGTACAAAATGAAAACTGGCTTTCGTATTTGTCGTCGTG